>JZRM01000044.1:0-45697 GCA_000963415.1 Blastocystis sp. subtype 6
TTATGCAGGTGATTTTGAATTGGTTAATCTTCCTAAATTATATTCTATCAGAATTGGGGAAATTAGTAGTGATTCGTACAATTTCTGTTACTCTTCATTTGTAATAAAAGGTATAATAGATGTGATATTACTAATGAATAGATCTTCCTAATTTGCATTCTATTGAATTAGGTGATTATGCATTCCAAGAATCCTTATCAACAGTGATATCAAGTATTTGAATGATTTGAATGAATCAATAATAGATCTTCGAAACTTGAATTCTATCAAACTTGGTAAATGTACACTTTCTGGAAGAGGATATTATTATTCATCTTCTAATTCATTAATAATGCAGAGTATTTGAGTAACTTCGTTTACTAGTTAGATCTTCCTAAACTCGTATCAATTACCTCGAATGGAGATAGCTTCAAATTCTCTTATAATGTGTCTCTTTCAAGTGCATTATTGTAGTACTATTACATAGATAGACATTCTTAATCTCAAAACAGTCAAATTACCTAATTCATTTGAAATGGTGAAAAACAAATCAGTCTATAGTATGAAATGAGTGTGAACTAATGAATAGATGTTTCTTCTATTCTCTCTGTTCTTATACAAATTAAAAGGTACTAGAATAATGATTGTTATAAATTGATTTAGTAAATTATATTACTGACTACGAAACCACTCTTAGTTATGTTGAATCATTAATAGAACTGTGAGTATATCATTTCGTTGCTCCTTTCTCATCCAAGTAATAAGATACATGGAACAAAATAAACACTGAAGGAGGGATAGGAAATGAAATGACTGATATACATCTGGAAACATGAATCAAATATGTTGATTTCTTGATTAATGGAATAAGTGATTCAAATATCACTATCGATGAGAATCCAATCCATCAATATCTATTTCATCCGTTGTACTGATCACCATTATTAGATTCCTATGGATTTCTAAATTCGAAGTCATTCAAACACACTATTTCTATGTAATAATTGAATCACTCACTTTAACACACTACTCCGCAATGTATTCTACTTTGTCGATAACTATCAATACTATTGAAACTCATATCAAAAGATAGTAACACTCATTTGTCATGAAAAGGAAAAATGTAACTTTGTTCAGAAGTTACATACCTTCAACTGCTAAATTGAAACAGGAAAATGACTTTGGATCATTCTTATCCTACTAATGATCCTCCACAAATTATGTTATCATCTGTAGTGAAATAGTATACTCAGAAACACGGTTTTCCCATTTAAGCCTATCTAACGTGTTTTCACTCCTGCTTATCTCTGAACAAGCAGTCGATAATAAATCCATTCCACTCCTTTATAATATCAAGCAAATGCTGTTTTCAGTTGGAAACAAATACTACAGATGAAACCTTACTACAATTGTGACAACGTCATATTCCTAACGATTTGAGCCCCTACACAAGTCATCTCTTGTTCATACATTATGTCTTCTATTGCTACTCTATTTCTTAACAGGTCTAAGTGATTTTTCGTTGGCAGTCTCACCATCAGTCCTGCTTGCTATGAGATATTAACTCTTCTTCAGTTTCTGAATGTGAACTACAGATTATTGGACGTAAATCCTATATGGAACGGTAAAGAAAGGAAACTAACAAAAAATCATACAGTTCCGATCATCCGTTATGAAAAAGACAAGAATCTGTATGAATCAGATCCTAAAAAGATCATTCGGTTTTATTTCTTGCTGGTATATCACTTTTAGCCACTATGTTGAGGATGTCCACAAACAGCCTTTGTCCAGTGAGGAGTTGAAATGGATCGATTATATTCACAGAGAAGTTGTCCCCTCTGTATCTCTTTATAATTCCTCGTCTCTTGGGAACATCAAGTATGCTTGCTTCTCTGTTTTGTCTCTAGACGCTTATATAGTTTTATGTATGATCCTCTTTGCTCTCTGAACACAGTGAGTCGTTTTTACGGCCGTCATGTTGGTCCGTACTACTCTTTCCTTTCTGAACAGTACCATTCTCGAAAGAAGTTCGTTTTCCTTTTTTCTGTCACTTTTAGCCTCGGCGTTACATACTCGACTTCAAGTGATCATCCGATCGCTGTTGTGGGAGTTCAGATAGCAGAAGCCATAGACAATGCGAATGACGTGAACGAGGCAAATAAAGACCCTGATTCTGTATTCATCAGTGGCAACTCGCGTCCGTGTTTGGTTGATATTCTTATGTTCGGAACGCTTCGTCAGCTAAAGGAATTGAACGCCCTGAGCACTTTGGCGAGTCCCACGACTTTGACTTGGTTTAACACAGTGGACGATATTCTTCAACTTCTGCAAATACGTAGAAGACTTCAGTATTGACTTGTTTGTTTCACACTCTTTTTTTGATATGGCACTCGAATTTTTGTCAAAGAAGAAATGGAACCCTGCGAATACAAAAGTGAGCGTTATGTCGCCTTGTCATGGCTAGAATCGAGAGCAAGTATGGCTAAGAGAGCAGGCATTGGAAAAAGAGAAGCAGAAGACAGCAGAGCTCCAGCGTCAAATTCAAGAGGAGAGAGAACTCATGGCGCTGCATAAAGCACAGTATGGAGAATCAGACGAGGAATTTGCTGTAATTCAAATATCTTTTCAGTTATGAATAGAAAAAGCGCAAAGTGGGATGGCTCTATGAAGTCCCCATAATGGACAAGCGAAAATCCGATGACTATCTAACAGGCAAAGCTACTGTCGATTTAGACAAAGAGGAGAAGAATCAGCTCCGTGATTTGGAAAGCAAGAAAGTGGCCGGATCTCTGTTTCTAGATGGCGAGGATGACGTTTCTAACGTATTCGTGCGATTTGGGATGAACATTAGCCGAATGAGATTTTGCGTCGTGTGAACGAGGATCCGCTGATGCAGATGCGTAAGAGAGAGATGGAGCTCACCCGCAACCGTCTTTCCAATTCTCAGAAGATCATGCAGATCGTCGACATGGTGGGGCTTCGCGTGCAATCTTAAGCGTAGTTAAAAGAGCGAGGCAGCGACATTTCGGTGGACTTTTCGTCTGTGAAGAAGACAGATCGTTCTTCGGGAGTGGTGCATCTCCGCAAGGGTCTTCAGCGAGCCTCGAGCGACTCAAGCGACTCAAGCGAAAGCGACTCAAGCGAAAGCGACTCGAGCGACAATTACACAGCCAAACTGATGAGGTCTGCTGACCCTGCTTCGCATCGACGAAGCGAAGCACACGTCAATCATCGCAGACATCGACACGGAAACAGACACAGAAGTCGATCTCGAAGCCGCTCGAGGAGTTATTCGAGACATCATCACCATCGACATGCTCATGCATCACACTCTTCTCCTCGCTCGTCTCGCAGGGAACGGAGTCGTCGTCACTCCGAAATGACGTCTGCAGATGTGGAGGCGAGACTGAGACAGATGCGCGATGATGCGGAGGCTGAGGAGGAGGATCGCAAACGTCGAGTGGAGGAAGAGGAAAGGACGGGGAGAGAAGAGAAGAAGGAAGCACCTGTGTTTTTGGCGTAGGCAAGCGAGATCGGTGTGAGCTGTAGGAAGATGAACTCCGATGTGTTCGGAAAGGGAAACATGACGCTAGAAGGAAGAGTTGCAAGTCGCCGGTTTTATTCTATGAAAGAATAAGCATATAATGATTTCTTGTGATAAACACAATACAAATCTTATTGGGTTGTTTTACAGCTTCTTTCACAACATCGAAGGACCGAAGCTAGCTGTGGAATATCCTGTGGAGCGTGTTTTTGGTGGACAGGGATTATCTCTAGTTGTATTTCACTGGAAACATTTAACAGCATATCAGATTACATAATAACAAAGGACCAGCTCTGTGGAGCCCTCATTCGTGTGGCTATTGGAAACACGGAGATTGTCGGGTATCCGATTCAAATCTCAAGTCCTCACTATGTTCGAAACGCCTTTAACTTTAATCTCTGTTTCATTGTGAAGAAAGGCACCAGCAGTCAATATGAATCGATGGTAAAGAAGGTAGCGCTGACGTTGGAGTTTTTGGAACGTCAAAAGGGATACTTGCAGAATCCCAACATTCCGGTATGTTTTCGTCTTCTCTATGATCCAAGTCTATTATGCAGGAGCTCCTTTCGCGCATATTTCAAGAGTTGACCGAGAAGAACAATTGTGACATTTGGATCGATTCGTACACTCGCCTTCTTCTTTTCCCCGTGTACCCTGTTCCGGAATCGAAGGAGCTCCCCTACATGGTAGGTCTGTTCGTTTCCTTTTACTGCAGCCCAAAGATTACGAGGTTCCGTATCTCCGTCTGGCGGTGGACGACATTCTGCGTCTTCTTCCCGACACGGTGATGTTCGAGGTAGTTTTTTCGACCTCTCTCGTCGCTAGGAGATCCTGAGGGCGATCGACGGCGTTCGCTGCGTGTATTATCTTCAGCAGCTCGTCGACGTGGAGCGGATCCAGTTCCGCATCTGTCTCTCCTTCCTGCTGGAGGTGCGGGCCATCGGACTGATCGACATGTTCGACATCTGCAACATCTACGCTCTCCAGGACTTCGAGGCTCTCTGGAACGAGGCTCTGCTGACAGACATGCTCAGCTACTGTCGCTTCCAACCCTCCCACAACCCCCATCGCATCGAGTCGTCGCACGCCGCCGTCTTTGCCGAAGCCGGCGAGGAGAGCGACTTCGGCGACCTGCAGGCCATCCTGTCTCTCTTCCACAGCAACATCAGCGTGCTGCAGATCATCCAAAACCCCGTCTTCGAAAAGGTCCAGAACTCCATCGACTTCCATCGTCTCGTCGTCTATTGCTGCGTTCATCACATCCTCAAGCGCGTTTACGTCGTACCGGTGCGGACCTCCGATCCCAAGGGCTTTTCGAGTCTGTTCGACAGCTCGATCTGCTCGACGAGGTACTCAGCGAACTCGACTCTCAACGAGGAGCCTGTGGGAATGAGCATGGACTCTCTGGGCGTGCCGAGACTGCACGAAGATGACCAGGAGTCGTTTGCTTCCGATAATCCTCTCAGCTGCTCTCGTGGGCTGTATAAGGAACTCTTCGCTTGCTTCCACCACTCGCTGTACCACCAGGAGCCGCACTCTCTCGGCTTGTCTCGCCATAGCTCGTGCCTGTCGTTTCAGAAGGAGGCGCAGTCGTGCACCTGCAAACCGGACCGTGCGAAGATACTGCAGATGCTGTCTCAGTACCAGTGTCTGGAATACATTGCGCTGCACTCGAACTGCTGCATTCCAGCGGTGATGAGCTGCTTGGCGACGGTCGATAACATACTGTTCCTAAAGATTTCACTTGTTTGCAAACAAACACAACTAGACGTTCACCAATAACGCCCCTTAATTGTTGGGATGATCCAGCACCTCGTTGGCCTCCTCGATCTTCTTCATGAGTTCCGTAGGGTCCGAGACAATCTTCAGCAGATCGTCGATCGACAGTTCGAGCATCATACCCGTAATCTTGCTGCAGCGAGGATCGCCCAAAGCGTTGATGTAGTAGAAGATACGCTCTCCGAAAGTGTTGCGACGCTCCTCCTCGTTCATCGGCTGGATCATCTCGGCCGTGATAGGAGGCAGAGACTCCATCATCGCCTTCAGCTTGAAGAACTTCTCGTTCTGGAAGTTCTGCTGCGGGAGGTAGGACTGATTCATCATGGAGTTCATGGGCATGGTCGGCATGGTCGGCACGGAAGGTCGAGGGAACGGCATGATGTTGTTGTTCATGGGAATCATGGTCATCATTCCCATCTGCTGTCCCTTGCGAGGCATTCGGGGATTCATTCCTCCCATCGAGGGCATCGCCATCTGGTAGCCCATCATCGGCAGCGACATGAACATATTCGGATTCTGGTTTCTCTTCTCCTTCAGCAGCTTGGCGCGCTCCTCTCGCGTCTGAGCGAAGTCCACCTTCAGTCTGTTGTCGGGACTGCTGCGGATTCCGCGGATGGCAGCCTGCGCGTTCTCCGGCGTGTCCATGCACACAAAGCCGAAGGGCTTGGGCTCGCCTGTCTGGCGATCACGCGTGATGGAGCAGGACTCCACAGTTCCGTACTGCTGGAAGATCTCCTTCAGACGCTCCCGACTGATCGATTCGTTGCCGAATCCCACATAGAGGAATCGGCCCTTGGTTCGCTCCACCTCCTTTCGTTTGTTCTCCAATAACTGCGACTGGTTGATACGCGCGCGCTCCTCGCGAGTCTGTAGACGGTTCACGTACATCAGCATGGGCTCAGCGCCTTCAACGGGAATTTGATGATCCTTCAGACCCTCCACGGCCTTCACGGCGTCCTCATGATTGGCAAAGGTCACGAAACCCTGGATCTTGTCGGGGTTGTAACGCTTTGGACCAATATGGACAGAGTTGATCTGTCCATACGGAGCAAACAAGTCCTGGAGTTGGGCCTCTGTCATCTCCCGAGGGAAGTTCGCCACATAGCAAGTCTTCCAGTCTGCCGTGTTGTCTGTAGAATGCTTCTCGTACTCCATCACATACACATCTCCCTCCTTGTCTACAGCATCCTTATTCATGTCTGCAAGTACCTTTTGAGCAATAGAAGGATCGCTAAAGTGGACATATCCATAGTGCAGAGGCTCTCCAGTTACCTTATTGTACGACACCTTGCAAGAGAGAATGTTACCATACGCTGAGAACTTGTCCATCAGCTCCTTGCTAGTCATCGAATCAGGAAGATTCTTAACAAACAGATTACCCTTGGGATTAGTTGTAAACCTGAATCGAGGCTGCTGGAACATAACACGCATCTCCTTCCCCTTCAGTTTGTTGAAATTGGCACCATTCAAAGCCTTCTCAGCTACACATCACAACTCGCCTCCACCTCTACCTTCTTCGGGATTTGAAAAGTTGACAAATCCATAGCCACGGGGTTGTCTGGTAATCTACGCGCATCAGCAGGATTCTCCAATCTTACTCTATCAAGAACAATATGGCAAGATTGCACTCGTCCGTACTTGGAGAATTCCGTGTTAAGGTCCTGCTACAAATCACACCAACGATCAGCAAATTACCTCAGTAACACTAGGGTCCAGGTTACCAACATACAGAGCAGTATGCACTCCGCTTCCAGGCTTTTGAGCGTTCATATTTTTTATGTTATTGGTTTTTTATGACTTAATGGAAACCCTACCTATGAACCATTCATTTACGGGTAGTTTTTTCTACCTCTATGTTACCTCACGAGAACCCTTGCTATCTTCTGAATAGAGCAAAATGTACAACGGAGGGATGACATCTGCTCGAGTGAGAGGGGATTGTTTTTCTGAATGTCTTCTTCCCCCTCGTTTCGCAAACCAAGTGCTAACAGTACGTATTCGGTCACCATCCTGGATTCGGAGAAAAAGATGCCTCTGCCTTCCTATTACAGATGAAGGTCTATTATCGATTATTTGAATTTGCAAATCGGCAGTGATCTGTATTAAAAACCAAAAGATCTCTGGAAGCAGTTTTGTCGCTATCTATTCCATCGGAGAACTCTTCGAAGTGCATTCTTTCATGGCTTATTACATCCAAATTCCCGCGATTTTCCCATACTCAAGTCAAACCATTTTTCTCTACAATGGGCCATAAGGATCACCACAAAAGCAGTAAATCTCACAAGAGATCGAGAGAGGAATCTGAGGGACAGAGTAGATCGTGAAACAAAACAGTGAAGTTGTAGAAGAGGAAAAGAAAGAGGTTGTAGAGAAGGAGACAGTTGAAGAGACTCTTAGCAAAGCAGAACCGGCTGATGATTCTCCTTTTGATGTGGAGCAGCCTCGTAAACGCATCCGCACACGTTCTATGGACATGGCAGAGGAGGAATCCCTTTACGCAATGCGCCGATACCGAATTTCTCCGGAAACGATCGGCATCCTCGCTTCGAAGGGAATTACGGAGCTCTTTCCGATCCAGGCTCTTTCTTTCGATTCCATCTTTGACGGGAAGGATTTGATTGGTCGGGCTCCGACTGGGCAGGGAAAGACTCTTGCCTTTGCCCTTCCTATTGTGGAGAAGATCTACAAATTGGGACTTACTCCTCCGCGTCGCAGCCGTGCTCCTCTCTGTCTAGTCCTGTCTCCCACGCGCGAGTTGGCGCAGCAAATCGACGAGCAGATACGCATGGTAGCTCCCCGCCTTCGTTCCGTCTGTCTGTACTGATGTTCTGGCGCATTCACCCTAGTTTTGGAGGCGCTCCTTTCGAGCCTCAGGAGTACGCTCTTCGCCGTGGCATCGAGTTCGTCGTTGGGACGCCAGGCCGCGTTCTCGACCATCTGGAGCGCGGGAATCTCCAACTGAACGAGCTGCAGTGGTTCATCCTGGACGAGGCCGATCGGATGCTCGATATGGGCTTCAGCGAAGATGTTGAGAAAGTGGTGGACTTTGCCATCAAGAGTGGAGGCGAAACCACGGGTCCTCGAATCGTTCCGGACCGTATCCAGGTTCTCCTCTTCTCCGCCACCATCCCCAGCTGGGTGAAGGAGGTGATGACGAAGTACATGCATCCTGACAAGGTGACGGTCGACCTGGTCACAGAGAAGGAGAAGGCTTCTGTCGACGTGCGACACCTCGTTCTGCGCTGTCCCTGGGAGCTGCGAGCAAAGGTCATCGCCGATCTAATCGAGGTGTACTGTGGAGTGGACGGACGTGCAATCGTTTTTTGCGACATGAAGAAGAGTTGCAACGAGCTTGCCGGTGAGGAGTGTCTGCGCAGCATTGTTGGGCCGAGTCCTGTCTCTCATCAATAGGCGGGTGTTCTGCATGGCGATATTCCACAGAAGACGCGCGAGCAGACTCTGAAGGACTTCAAGGAGGGGAAATTCAGATGTCTTGTAGCTACGGATGTGGCCGCTCGAGGTCTCGACATCCAAGGAGTAGTGGTTCTCCCCGTCTCACCAGCAGATCACTCTCGTCATCAACCGAGAGCCTCCGGCCACTCATTCCGGGCATGCGGACGTCGAGACGTACATTCACCGCAGCGGTCGAACCGGAAGAGCAGGACGAAAGGGAGTGTGCATCACTCTCTCCACTGGCTTTGCCCAGGAAGCGATCCTCCAGACGATCGAGAAGGCAGTGGGCAATCCGTTCTCTCGGATCGGAGCTCCACAGCCCTCCGATCTGCTGAAGGCACGTGCGGAGCGCCTTGTGGAGAAACTGGGTGATTTGGACGAGTCGCTGATCGAGAAGATGACTCCGTTGGCAGAGGAGGTAATTGCAAAGGAGCCCGACGTGAAGAAGGCGATTGCTCGGTGCTTGTGTCTGGCTGTGGGCGCTGTAGGGAAGATGAAGCCAAGGTCAATCCTGACTTCGCAGGAAGGTTGAGAAGAGGGCGATCTGTGATCCATAGGCTTCACGACAGTGATGTACCAGTCTTTCAACACGTTTAGAACCGTGTCGTACGTGTGGGGAGCGTTGCGAAGATATTTCCCTGAAGACGTGGTGTCGTCAATCAAGGGAATCACAATGACGAAGGACGAGAAGGGAGCCGTGTTTGATGTGCCTGAGGAACACCTGCAGCTGTTCAAAGACTTTATCGAGGTGAGTGAGCTGGGAGGATATGACGTGTAGGAGCATGCTGATCGGTGCCAATTCTCGATTCCCTCCGAACTACCCGAGCTGAAAGACCGAGACTTGTTTGATTTCGAGAACAGGGTGATTCGTAGTTCCACTATGAAATTGACGAGCAATCGTGGGAGCGGAAGAAACGCTGGAGGATTTGGAGGTGGACGCACTGGACAAAATGGACGTGCTGGAAACTATGATAGAGGCTCTGGAAGAAACTTTGGCAGTTCTTCCGGAAGCCGTTCTCAACAAGGTCGTTTTAATAGAGGAAAGTAATCCTTTTGATGTGTTTGTTTGAATAACCGCGGGATGATGATAATGCCCCATTTTTAGAGTATTCGATCTCATAAGAAAAGAGAGGATGTTTAAGAGGTTTTTATTTTGAATGGGATGACATGGAAGAAAAAACAAGAACCAAGCTTCGACCACCTACTACGACAGTGATGCAATTTATCGAAATCAGTCTATCTACGGGAATAATCCAGTTTATGCCCAGCAGGGGACTTATTCTCCGCCTACTCCCAATTCGGGCTATGTACCTCCTTCTTTGTATCTCTTTGTGTACTCTATGCTAGAATAGGGGATATCAGCCTCCTTCGAGCAGTCCCAGCGATTCTACAGCAGATGTTGGCTATCGTCCTCCCCTGTTCCCTGGATCTGCTGAGCTAGCAGAGGTCGTTCCAGAGCCAGAAGAGGAAAAACCAAAGAAGCAGTCTGTATAAGTGTGTTAACAATCTCATTTTCAGGGGAGTGTTGTCTTGCGAAAAGCGTTTCAAAACATGGCAAAGTCTCTCCGCGAGGTGCAAGATCGTGCTCGTCGTTCCTCCATTGCGAACACTGCCGAAACGGAGGATGAGCGGAGTATCAAGGCTCTGTTCTCAGAACGCATCGTGAAGGGCCGTCCTGACCTCTTTGTCCCCGCTACTCCCATCCCTCCCGAACCCTCTGAGACCGACGCTACGAGTCCCTTGGGTGTGTTCCAGACCAATCTCTCTGGCTTCGTTTGCTTATCATGACCACTTTACGTGCAGTTCAATCAGTTTATGAAGCAGTCTGCTTCCACATCCGAGGACGAGGGCGGATTGTGGGGCGAGAAGCAGAAGGACTTCAACAAGCGGTTTGGTCGAAATGACGCAGAGTAGCACTCACGTATTGGTCAGGAGTAGATATCTTCGTGTGGCGCTCAGTAATTTCTGTGAAGAAACGGCTCGTATGTACAGTGATCAAAAGTCACATGATTATCAAAGCACCCCTCTCCCATCGCCGTAGTCTCTCGTCCCTTTCTTCAGTCGTAGAACGGGAGATGAGGCCATGCTGGCTATGCCAACCCCTGAAACCCCCTCTGTGTACACTCCGATGACTGAGCACATCCAGCAGAAGCAGCGCATCGAGGATCGCATCCACAGCTTCATGGACGCCTTGCTGGCGGAGATCCGCAAGCACAAGGGGTGGAAGAGTGCCGGGGAAGAAGGCCTGCGAAGTAGAGATTGGGGCGTGTTTCGACGTAGACACGAGGGACTGCATCGAGAAGCTGATTCTGGACAAGCTGAGGGACTACACGCTGGGCGCTGTTCGCGAAGAGATGAAGAAGGAGGACGAGGAGCTGGAGCAGAAGATGAAGGACCTGCAGTTCCTCACACAGGACAATCTGGACGTGTCTCCGGTCTGCAAGGAGCATCCGGAGACGATGCAGAAGGTCACAGAGCAGTTGCAGCGCATCCAAAACGTGTCTTCGCCTGCAGAAAAGGTAGGGATGAGAGCCAGATACCAGAATAGCTGGACTGCATTATCGAGTCCTGCAGAACACTCGGAGCATTACTACAGAGCGGAAATAAGAGTGGAAACGATGCCGGCGCCGATGATTTCTTGCCTGCTTTTATCTATGTTGTGCTGAAATCTGGACTCACCAAACTCCCATCGACAGTGGAGTACATCTCGAGGTTCCGCCACCCTGACGAGCTGCTGTCCGAAGGTGGGTACTGTTTGACCAATTTGAGTGGTGCGGTGTCTTTCCTACAGAATTGTGGTGGATGTGATTTCGATATCGATCCTGATTTATTTGAACGAGAATTCCACAAGTCTGACCCTCCTCCAGTGCAGGAGGAAGAGGAAGAAGATTTACTTTGTTTCTAATGTACCATGGTTTATTTTGTTTGTCAGACACGAGAGTCTAATTCACTCGTAGTTGTATAGCGTTCTTACAAAAATGACATTCGATGGGAGGGGATAGAAAAGGACGATAGAAATTGTAAGAGAGTTTCAAATTCCTGGGGGTATATAACATCTCTCGCCTTAAAAATCGGTATAACTCTCCACGATTTAAGGAAACATGAGCACTGAGAAAAAGGAATTGACTCCAATCACTCGTGATTATACTATCCGCCTCTCTAAGATCAGCCATAAGGTGTACGTTGGTTAGCCATGATATGTTCTTTGTTTGTGTGTGGTTTTGGTTATGGATGAGCGTGTGACTAATTGTGTGTAGAAATTTCAAGAGAAGAGCTCCTCGCTGCATGGCGATGATCCGCAAGTTCGCTCAGACTGCCATGTGCACCGAAGACGTCAGAATCGACCCTACTGTCAACAAGTACGTCTGGAGCAAGGGTATTCACGCTGTGCCTGCTCGCATTAGAGTGCGTATGCACCGTGTAGCTGAGGATTCTGAGGAGGGTGATAAACACGTATTGGATGCATATTTGTCTTCATTGTGTAGTTCTACACTCTTGTTGAAGTCGTTGATGTTCCTCACTTCCATGGACTCCAGACTACCGTTGTCAATGAATAGGTGGATAAATGACATTGGAGAGCAGCCAGTTTGGATGTTTGTTATCAAACAGAAAATGGAGATTCGAGGATTGTTTTTAGCTGATCGCAGAAGCGGAACAGTGGGAATCCCATTACCTACGTTTTTACTCCCGAAGAATCGCTACATTGTAGTAACAGCCATCTATCCCCGAGATGAGGCAGCCACCAATCCCCTGAATCCCATAAGCACCAGCTTTGTCCATAGGCTCTTTCGTAGCAACATAGGCTGTCTTTGAGTGATGAACACTAGGCTTACCATCAATCAAGGCGGGAGAAAGTTCAGCAAAATGCACCTCCGTCTTTTCAGAAAACACATATATAGAGGGATTTGTCTCGTTTTTCAAGTGAGCTACCATTCAAAGATTTGGAACATAGAAACAAATGAGCGCCACTCCGCTAAGCACATCGTGTGATCTCCCACTTAGCTCCGAGAGCATCGACTTGGCAGACTCCTCCGATCTTGGCTTTTCCAGAATCTTCTCATCGAGCACTACGATTGTATCGCATCCTAGTGTGAAAGAAAGCTTACATCACAACCAATCACCAAATCTGGGGCCTTTCCGTTCTGCTCTTGCTTCATTCTGTTGTACACTTCCTTCGCCTTTTCATGGGCATTTGCCATGACGTACTCCATCTGTCCTTCACCTTATCCCTCGAAACTTACGGGAGTCATGGCAGATTTGTCCAGATTCTCCTCAAACCGAGACACGTTCACTGTAAATTGCAGCCCGATCTGCTTCAGGATCTGCAGTCTACGTGGAGATTGGGAAGCAAGCACAAGTTGTCTTTATGTAAACAAATAAAGAGAAAAAGACTTCGAATTAAGAAACTCAAGGTAAGGAAGGATCATCGTGAATTTTTTGTAAAGCACTCATAACATCCTTGTGTAAGCCATTTCTTGTGGCAACGATCCCACGGTTCCCATACAGCTTATCTCCCTTCGAAAAGTCCAGCGGTTTCCCATCCAGATCGGTCACTATTCCGCCAGCTTCCTGCAAAACCACCACTCCAGCAGCGTGATCCCAAACATTTTCCTACTCGTCGTCTCCAACAGCCGATTTTACTTTATAGGTCGGATGCGCGTTTTGACGCAAGTAGATTCCCGCAATTCCCAGAGCAATCACTACATATTTACACATACTATCGATTTCGAGGATCGTGTGCGGCAATTGCAGACGATCCAGAAGCTTCCCAAGTGTCGACGTGTGGTTTACTGCCTGTCGAGACATAACTCCCGAAAAAGATACATGTGAGTCTTCGAGTTGAACCGATCGATTTCTTGACGAAAACAAATCATACACAGTAGTTCCCTACTGAGAAACCACTCACATATAGTACGGCTCCTGCAATCCCGACAGCTACAGAGCCAGCGTTATCAGTGTTTGTGTTCCACTGGATCGCATCAACGTCAAACGATAAGTTGGGACATCCCACAACTCCCACCACAGGAACTCCGTTATGCACGTAGGAGAGACCGATGGCAAACTGAGAGTTGCTGATAAACCCTTTGGTCCCATCGATGGGATCAAGGATCCAGTAGTCATGCGAGGTGTCTCCGCAGTAGTGACATTTGTCGAGGGCCTGCAGAGCGTCCTCCATGTCTACTAGGAGTAATTCGGAATGCTGAAGTGAACCCTCTTGGGAAAGGATATCCTGGATGACGTGGAGGAATTTTGATTTGTAGTCCAAAGACGAACTGTTTCGCAAGAAAGAGGCATCTTCTTCGGCAATCATCCTTTGCTTCATCCGGAAGACCGAATCCTACCGAAACTCATGGTTCGGAAATTCTCTCTGCAGAAAAATAGCGATGGAGGCTTGAACAGCGTAATCAACTATGGTAACAGGCGAGCAATCCTTCTTGGAAATGACGTCAGAAGTGTGCAGCTGTTTCTACAGTCAACGGCGGTGGATACAAGGACCTGCACTTTTTTGGCTACAATCGACGCACGGGCAACGATTTGCCTTGCAGAAAACGCGATTCGATGTAGATTTAGCGATAGAAACATGGAAAGATAGTAACAACAAACAATATAAACACTAATGATTCGTCTGTGCTGAAGGCGAAGTACTCGAGAATCCATAGTAATTACAGTGTTTCCCCACCTCGTATACTCGCTTCAGCGTCTCTTCCCACTTTCCCTCCTTCACCAATTCCAGATGTTTATAGTACAACTCGAGAGCCGCTCGCGCATCTTCGTGACTGTCGTGGTTTCCCTCCTGGATGTTTTTCTTCAGGACCACCTTCGCCAAGTACTTTAGTGACAGTCTCCGATTTCTCCTATCAATAACCACTAAACGCGTTTCTACGGCAAGTAGTAGATGTCGACTGTATCCACGATCTGTCCAGGAGGCACCAGGATGTTGATGGTGTGGAAGTCCTTGGCCACTGCACGTGAATCCCTCCACATCCCTACGTCCGTGTCCCACAAACACACATCCCCGATCCACCAACCGTCGCAGTCGCGAGTAGGCGTCCTTCAGACACACCAGATGATGGTGGCTCGCGTGGAACTCCAGGTCTTCGCGAGAAAGACCGCTAAACCGAGTTAAGTAGTCCGCAACAGGATCTTCACACAGAATGTAGTCATCCAGGAACACCTCCAAGTCACGTGTTAGACATGTCACTCGGCCTAACCGCAAATCTGCCTCTTTACGGACAATCCGATGACCGTCCGGAGTCACTTCCGCCTACTGATGAGATAACCGCGGAAATGCACTTCTTCGCAGTTCAGAGCAATAAACTCACAGTCGATAGCTACAAGATCTCCCTTTCCAGGGATCTCATCAGGACTCAGTTGACGATAGGTTAGGGGACTATTGTTAAGAAAGGCCCCAAATACCACATATTAGGCGCACCTAGCGATATGGGAGTATAGAAAGGAGTGGGTTGAGTCCGTGACGCAATTTCCACAACAGATTGAAAAGCATCATCACAAAAATTGACATTCCTAAAAACAAGGCAAATCGGTGTTCTCCAAGAATTGGTGAAATCCAGGATAAAGTCTTCATCTGCCTCTGCGATGCAGTAGTCATTGAACGAGAACCACGAGCGAGAGTTTTCTGTTGGCTGAAGAGAATGCAACACTAAATGAGGCTTGGCAGGAGATTTTCCACCTGCATCATCCTCCACCAACGATAGTACGCTCTCCACCTCGTATTTCACCGCAGATTCTGATGTGGACACCTGTGAACAAATGGAAACACCCTCCGAAGGAGACTTCTGAATTGCATAGAAGAAAGAATCAAAATAACTGCGGTTCTTCCGCCAATTCTACATGGTAGCCACACGAAGCAAATACTTGAGCAACGGCAGAAGGGACCTGAGCAAGAGCAAGAATAAGATAGCGAGGCAGAGAGTGAAACTCTCTGTGTGTTTCACCTGGTGTCTCTTTCTTGCAAACATTGCACCAAGCAATGGAACGAACAGAAGAGAGCGACTGCTGCACTACTTCCAAGAAAGGAGCTTCATTCTGGGCCCACTGGAGATCATTAACGAACGTAGTACTGGTTTTGGAAGTAGCGTGTCCTGCAGGACACGTAAAATAATGGTTCGTTGTTATGCCAAAGAGAGAAGATAGAGAGACAGTATTTTGGCTATTCCACGGAACTTTCTCAGATATTTCTGTAAGTACACGTGTCAAAACAAAACGGATGAATCGCTCAGCACGTCTAGTAATAACACAGTAGCAACACCCACAGAGAGGGAATACAATCAGGATCGTCTAGAATGCCGTAAGCAATAGAATCAGAACGGTGAGCTAGCATTCGATAGAAGTTCGATGCATGCACCACTGTTCCAGGATTTCCTTCCTTTTTACCCTGATCAAACATACGGAAAAGAAACTTCAACTCACAAGTCACACATGTAACATCACTGCAGGTGTGTGTAAGCACAGCTTGACGCAATGAATCAATTGTCCAGAACAAAAACACGATTGCATTTAAATAACTGTTTGCAATATTATTCTCCAGACCCACAAAACATGTACTACAGTAAAACGTCCTCCATCTCCTTACTCGTTAAAAGAACGAAAATCGATATCGTAGAATCCATAATGATTCAACCGCATCTCATTGAAACGAAGAGTAGCAGGAATCGAAGAGGTTTCTTCTGTTGCTTCTTTTCCCTCCCAGTTATTTTGCTGTTTGCGAGGATCCACTTCACAAAACAGGTTTTTGGAATCACCAAAATATAACGAATTTGGAACCACACGCGAGGGGTATGAAATGATCCCCTTGATTGAGCGAGTAGTTCCACTACTGCCCATCTTCTATGATGAATATTCAACTCCTTAGCTACCGATTTATCTAGTACACGACGCATAAGAGGAGCTTCGATTCGATCTTCTTGAAACATCTCCAGATCCGAAGAGCGGGACACATTTCCTTCCAACAGACTCAGATCTGAGGAATACAACGTCCCTAGACCACGAGAATCTAGAGAGATTGGGAGAGATGGACGAGGTCTGGGAACAGGATATCGTTTGGACTGACTGTTCAACTATGCCTAAACAGAGGGAAAAAAGAGTACTCGCCAATTGGGACGAGCTGCATTGATATGAATTCCTCCGATAACAGAGACTCCCAATATAATATCATGCGTACTACTGATCGTCGCTGCAGTGATTACCTCATTCTCAATATTTCCGAACTGAGTAACATTTCCCTCCAAATACATACCGTAGTTTGTTGCATTTCAGTAAGTCCATTATGTAAACTGTAAATGCAATTACTTCCCTGAATATTGGAAACCATGAATTCGCCCCTATTTTCGTCAACTTTCGTTAAGCAACTTGGATTTGGTAGCGGCTGCGTTGAAAATGGTACAATTGCAAAGGTTCGTGTATCGAACACCTTCACGAGAGAATCAGGCATATTGAGGGGTCTTTTAGGCAGATAATCGATTCCTAAGGCAATAACATAATCTCCCTAAGTGTAAAAAAAGGGCCAATTTTTGACAATTCGAAGCACTCTTTGTGTAGCAATGAGGAAAGAGTTGATAGAACCGATCATTTTGTTCATTCGAGAATCGAATAGAAGCACATCACCTGTGGTAGCTACGATGAAATGAAGTCTCATTTTCTACTTCCAATAAGACCTCCTGCAGAACTCGAATAAATACAAGAACCATGATCATGGAAGAGTCGTTTCTTCTTTTTCCCCGAAATCAAGTCAAAACTGTACATTCCACTAAAATCACCAACAAGAGAAAGAAGAGAAGAAGTCGAATCAACTTGAGCATATCCAGCACGATATCGTCCACTTTCTGGAAGCTCATACCCAATTCTTGGGATAAAAGAAGCAGAAAAAACATACTTGGCACGAAGAAGACCACCGTAGTTGTAAATGTTCATACCAAAATCTGTAACAGTTATCTGACCACTAAAGATCAAATGAAGTATTATGCTGCCACATTGTAGTTGATTGAATACCATAGATATAGCGATTTTGAACAACTTCGACAGAACACTGCAACTGGAGTGTATTTGCTTGATACCCTCTTAGAAATCCCTTATTCTGAGATACATCGCATCGCGAATACATTCTGAGAAGCACACCAAATCATCTCGTATTCAGGATCGCAAGCACAAGAAATGAATGGAAATGGAATCGAATCATAGGAATCATAATACGATGCCACTCCATAGTATGACATAGGTTGCGCTCCTAGATTAAGATCCTGAGTAGATCCATAAGAATTTCCAGGCATCTAGATCTTAGATATATAAAGAGAAGAGAAGAGTAAACCAGCTATGAAAATTTCTAACAAACACGACTCTAAATTAACATTTCGCCATCAAACTAGCACAGCACGTTAACCTCTCGCTCGTTTTCACTTCACACAGCAACTGGTTTTCCTCCTCCAAAACATCCCACACTTGGATTCGTCCGTCCGAGCTTCCCGTTACCACGAACGAGTGCAGCCCCTTCTCCTTCGGAATCTTCACCACCTCCACAGTGCGCAAGCGTAGTTCCGCATGCGAGTCGATGGTTCGGATTTCTCTGTTTGTGAGTTCGCATCGACACTCTCACTTGCCTTCTCGCGACAGCAGATGGAGCTGTTTGTCGTTCCCCACGGCGACGATCTCTCCATTCTACCCCTCACCTCGTCCCTTCGTTCCCACCTCCAGATAGGCCATGTCGTTCCAGCCCTGCGCGTTCTTCACGCGGAACGATTCCTCGCCGTCCGCGGTGCTGCACACCACGATGGACGTGGCGTACAGCAGGGCGTAGACCGCAGCGTCGGGACTGAACAGCACCTTCAGCGCAGGCTCCGTCAGTCGGCGAGTGAAGCCGATGCTCCCCTTGATGAGGTTCCACAGACGGAGAGTGCGGTCCACACCGACCGACAGAGCCACCTTGTTGGAGGGATGGACGCAGAGGTGGCTCACGGTAGATCTAGGAGAGAGAGAGAAACGAGACGCACTTGTGAGAACCCAAGTTACGCAAGCGAGACCAGTCCTTAGTCTTCCACAACACGACCTTCCCATCAGAACCTGCACTTAGCATTATATCATCTCCTGCAAATGCCAATGCACTAATGTCCCCGTGGTGAAAGAGAATCGTGCCTTGCTCCCTTGCCTCACTGAGATTAAACAGACTAAAGATGAATAACCAGTTGCAACTGTACCGAATCGACTCATCAACACCTCCAGAAACTAAATACGGCACATTATTAACATAATGCATGGCAATTGTTCGAATAGTTCCCACGTGAGTTTCTACTGCATATCTATAAGACACTCGTTACTAAGGATGGAGCATACTTCAATTCTAATTCCCATTTCCCATTCTGGTTATCAAGGTCATATCCCAGTAGTCTTCCTTCATACCTAAAAGAAATGATCTGGAGTGAAAATCTATTACGTCCCGAAGAAGATAGTATTCATAATAAGAATAGAAACGTTTGTTTATGGAGATCAATGTCTAAAAGAGAAAAATGGGTTTTGATCGAATGACAGGCTAGCATGGAGCAGAATAGCAACAAGCAGTCTCAAAAAATACATGAAGAATAGACACTGATTAGAGAACCAACAGCCTCTAGATTCGATCGGAAGTGCCATGTAGTCTAAAGCAAAAAGAAAGAGGATTCTTTCCTAGGATAATATTTTGAAACTCCCTTAAACGAAACAAAAAACCAAAAATGTCGGTTTCTTCGGATAATCCAAGTAACTGATTGGACTTACTTTGTTACTTTTTAGAGATTAACTTCTTAGTATTGAAGCACCTTGAGCAGTATGCCGACAAACTGCCCTCGTTGGAAAATTTGAAACGGGAAATTGTAATCTTGCATTTTGAGCGGGTTCACTTGAATAGGAACATCTCCATCTTCTCGGCGAATTTGTGGGTTTGGATAATCAGGTTCAGCCGCTATCGTATAATGAGATCAATTCCATGTATCGGGATATTTCTACTCATCAACTCTCTACTCTTATCGAAGAGGGTATTGATCATCTGAAATCAGTTGACAACACATCAGGAGAATCTGTCGATATTCTTAAACCGTTGAAAGCTGTTTGCATGTTTATGATGTGATAATTCTAGTTAACTTCCCTTCCATTGTCTCTCAGTAGTAAGTACGCATCGCTGTATGACTGTTGTAAGCATCATATTGTTGGAGCAAGTCCTAGTGGTCGATTACTGCAAATTGCTGGGATCAGAGATTAATCTGAAGTCTGAAGTTCGTAAGTATGAGAGAGATGGCGATGTCGAGGATGAGATCGTCTCCACACAATCGTTTGATGTTCCTGTTACCATTCCTCCCAAGTAGAGTCATGAATTCGCTTACACACAGCTCGACTCTAGGTGTTATTCTCTCTCACTCGCCTGACGGAGTCTATGTAAAAAACTTTAGTTCCGGATCGAGTGTGGCGCGCAATACGGGGAAAATCGAGATTGGAGACTATCTGACAGCGATTAACTCGGCTCCTGTCACCTCGACAATGGATGCAAAGAATCTGATTTCTCAAGTCGTTTTATCGGATTTTGTATTATGTAGACCGATCAACCCATTTTGTCGTTTAGGCGTAAATGCACCGTATTGTTGTCTGTTATGAATTATAACAAGGTCAAGAAGAGTCGCTTAGTCGTCAAGAAACAAGAACTTTCAAAAGTTCAAGATCAGATTCAACTAATCGAACATTCTTTAAAAAACCGAATCTCTACACGACCTGCTCCTTCTTCGTATGTGTTGAGTTCTTATTTCATTCTAGAACACTGCGTCATATTTTATCACAACCTCGAGGTTGTGTAAAAAGACCCCTTTTTTCTGGAGAGATTTTTATTAAGCGATTGAATGTATAATAGGAATGTCTTTCTTCTCTAGTTACTTCATGTAGCATCAGGCCATTGTAATTCTCCGATATATGGCTTAGCTTTGGACAAAACGGAGCGCTTTGCATTTACTGGCGCCGATGATCATATCATAAAAGTGTGGGATATACGTACAGGAAACCTCATGTACAAATAAAGGATGTGTTCATTATCAGACGTACGATTAGGGGGCATCGGAGCCGAATAACAGACTTGGTGATAAATGATCAGAATTCGATTCTCATGAGTAGTAGTGAGGATGGATGGATTATGTTTTGGGATATTACTCCATTAATAAGGGATCCTAGTTCTCTTCCTTGTTATCATTATCTCGCTTGTTGCTGTTCACACAAGCGCTTTATTTGTCAGTTGCGTTATGATACGGTGAACAAGCTTCTTTTTTCAGTCGCTGATGATGGGTTTGTTTATGCCTGGAATCCAGAAGCGGTTAATCCTCTCAACCCTTACACGAAACGGTATTTAACCGAAAGAGAGTTATGCGTATTTTCATTGCCCCATGATTCTACATTGGTACAAGCACGCAAAGATGACAAGAAGAAGAATGACTCAGTTATGTATTGCGACATTAGCTGGGATGGACGTTTTATTGTCACAGGAGCATCCGATGGATTAGTGCGTATTTGGAGAATTCCGTATATCCAACGAAACAGAGCAGGAATGACGCAACAAGTACTTCATAACCCAAATCGTTCACTTGTAGCTCTCGATAGAACAATCTAGGTCGCTGTTGATTCAGGTATTACGAGGTCATTCAAAAGGAGTTGAAACGACCGTTTTTGCGCATAACAGCTATAATTTAATCACAGCATCCGAAGCAGAAGGGAAGGCATACATTTGGCATTGCAGTCCTGATTTTTCTGTCTGCGAGAAGAAAGTGCTTCACTGTGAAATCAGTAGACGTTGATTATCAGTATGATGTAGATTTCACGAAGTGCAGATCCAAAGTGAAGATCAGTAACTGTATTTGGAGTATCGATGATCAGTGTGTCATTACCTCATCTTGGCTTAAACGAGTTGAAAAAGGAAATACTATTTTTGAAGTTGATGTCAAAGTATGGAATGGGGAAACTGGCGATATCGAATTTATACTAAATCGCGAAGAGAATCCTATTATTACAGGACCGATTAGCAATATGTATTTGTATCCTGAATTTCCATCTGTTTTGGTCACATCGTGCTGGAGTGGAAAAATCTGTTTTTGGGACTTAAAGTCTCATACTTGCATGCATCAGTAGTTTTTTGCGATTTTGTTTTATTTAGATTGACTAATATCCATTTTGCAGGCCATAGTAATCGATATTTTTTGAATGATGTGGTCCCTATTCTGGATTTCCATTTTTCAAACAAATTGAAATCTGTAGTGGCAGTGGATGATGACGGTTCACTGATAATGTACTCTATGGAATAGAATCATGTTTAGATATGGTGTTGATAGCAAGGATAATTATTCGCTAGCATTTATGTATCAGTATTTCTCTATGGATTATGATGCGCTTAATGAGGAATTCTCTTACCCGATTGATAGTGCAACCAATCAGCCAGCTGAAATGCTACCTAATGGGCTTCTGTTAGATCATCTGAGAGCTCCTTATCAGTTCCAGCAGCTTCCTGCTGAGTCACAGCCGAAGTGGCTTTCGTATCGAGCTTTGGAAGTGAAGGAAAATTGGCGACGCTTGGTTGAAATAGCGACAGACGAGCGGGTTTGGATATTGATAGAATCTTATCTTAGACTATGCATGAGCAAGCTGAAACGGCTCTCCAGACAGAAGAAATTGCTCTTTCAGATGGTGTGAGTGAAGAGGAAGTGGAGGAAGCAGATAACGATCTTTTCTCGTTAGAACTATCGGAAGAGGATCATGATGATTCAGAGTTATATGATGAGAGTGAGAACGGGGAGTTTAACCCAGTAGAATCTAGTTCAGAAGAGAGCATTCATACTAGACAGTCTGTGCGATCCCATAATACAAGGTATACTCACCAATCAGATGTTTGGGAAGACGAATCTTTGGATTTGGTGCAGTCAGAAATAAATGATCGAACAAATCGGGCAAGCAGAACAAACCGAACAAGTAGAGCAAACCGAGCAAACCGAGCAAACCGAGCAAACCGAGCGAATCGAGCGAATCGGCGAAGACAGCAGACGGAAGGAGATGAAGAAGTAGAATTGGAGTGGAAAACTAATCGATAGTTCTTTACTAGTGAAGACGATCTAGAAATGCCAGATGATGAAGAGGAGTTTCAGATTTCGGAGGAGGAACTGCAGTCTGACGAAGAGTTCCTCTCAGAAGAAAGAGAAATGGAATGGAGTGAGGAGAGTGAGACTCCTGCCTCGAATATGGCACGTACCAAATCGAAATCAACACGAAAATATACCCCTGCAGAAGTGAAGAATGATAATCCAGTAGCTGACGTCTCTCGTAATCCACGCAAGAAGAGGGTTTTCACAGAAGATGTAATTGATGAAGCTGTGGGGAGAATACCCAATCAGCCATGTGCTTTTTGCCACCATGTGGAATCGGATGTGGTTGGTGGATTTGTTTCCCCATTTCCCTTTATCGGTCCAAGGGGTGGAATTTATGTTCATCGTTCATGTGCGCTAACTGCTGGAGATGTGGCTCGTTCATCGAGGCATTTCTATAATGTGGTGAAGTCGGTTAACCGTAGTAGAAAAACTAAATGTGTTCATTGCAATTCCTACGGAGCAACGCTTTGTTGTGCTGTTGCAGGGTGTTCAAAGTACTGCTCTATGGAAGTTCTGAGTCTTTAGTCGATTTCACTACCCATGTGCTTTAGAGGCACAATGTGTTTCTCCTGCTCTTTCTTCGTTCCCGCCAATCGATCCACTGGATGTTTTCGTTTGCCCGACTCATCGCGATTACGCAACAAATCTTATGATCCTAAGTACTGTGGGAATTTCATCAGTGTGCTGATGAGTAGCCACATTTGAGTTTCGAATATGACCGCGATTGGTTACGATCCCTGGATCCCACATTTCCTCAAATAGGTGACTATATGGTTTATTTTCCTCAAGGCCATATTCAGCATCTCTTGGAGTTTGGGGACGCAGAACTCCCTTTTACCACTTTTTCGCTATGTCTGTGCCACGTGGAGGGAATGGAAACAGTATTTCCTCATCATACCTGCCATTGCATGTCGATTGTACTTCGGCTCACATTGAAAATTGTGGGAGTTCCCTCTCCGGAGTTTCAACTCACACATCAACCAATTCGAGCTTTTGTGAAGCCTCCCAGGAACGTGGAACTCCCGCAAGTAGTTGTTTCTTTACGGAATTGCGATCTCCCGGATTATTTAATCGACTATACGAAGTATCTCTCTCTCATAGGGAAATCATGGAAACCAGGAGATCACTTTCAGATGGAGTTTCTCGAGAAGTAGGGATTTCTCTTCCATAACGAGACAGTGGGAAAAAGGAGTTATTTGGCGGGAAGATTCTGAGACTTCGTGAAGACGCTAAATGGTCAGGATCCCCGTGGGAATCAGCTGACATCCAGTGGGATGGAGGAGGAGGTTTGCAGACTATCAGCATGTTTGAGACCTATTCCCGCGAAAAGCCACTTTCTCAGCTGTCATCTACGCATCAAGCATCGTTACAAATGTTTGTTGACGAGTTGGCGAGAAAAGAATGGGCAGAAGAATTTGTGGAGGAGGTTCCCAGTTCAATTCCTTCGCTGCATAGCTACGATTCGTTGGTACCTGTTCGAATGGAGCTTCGATTAATTCAGCAACGTCTCTCTAGTAGTTTTTATCGTTCCTGCGCGCAAATAGTATGGGATTTGAGACACATCGCGTCAAACTGTCTGTTGTTCAACGATCCCCAAAGCTTATTGGCGCAGCATGCACGAATTCTTGATGAAACAGTGAAATTAGTTAGATGTGAAGAGTGTTCCATTCCCCAAATTCCAGAATATGAGCCCAAATTGGAAATGAATGAGCCTGTGAATGAAGTGGTAACTAGAATGAATCAATTGTGGGGCCGCTGCCAAGAGTTGGTGAGGAAAGAGATTCCGCCCTATCTGATTGAGTATGCAGCTCAATTGTAATGCAGCTCCTTTGATTTGATTAGTAGAGTCAAGTGTCCTCGACCAATGATTTGGAGAGATGTCGAATTCAAGGCGAATTTTGGAATGTACCTTTCTCTAACAGAATTATATTCCGACTGTCTATTGGTTGCTGAGACTCTTCTTGCATACAATCCATCAGTGAATGAGACCCTTCCTAACTTGAAGGAAACCATCACCACAACGATTCGAGATGTTGCAGTGCGATGGAACATGTCTGTGGATCTGTAGGATGATTGTGCGAATAGTGACGTGCAGAAACTCCTATTATAGGGTATATGAGCCAATTGTACTGCAGAATGAAGTGGCTGCTGATGAGGTGTCCTCTGGCCAAGCCTCTGTTGAGAGGACAAGTGTGGAAGCAACCGTAAAATCCAAGGTAAAGCCGAAAGCGAAGCCAAAAGCGAAGCCAAAAGAAGGACGTTCGAAGAAGTCGAAATCTGGACCGAAGCGAAGAAAGGCAAGGGAAGAGTCAGATGGAGACTTTGAAGCAGAAGACTCGGAGGAAGATTTCGAAGAAGAAAGTTTGGAAGAGGAACTGGGAGAAGAATTGGAGGAGGAACTATATAGGAGTAATCTAAAGCGAGACTATGATGAATCAGAGGAGGAGGAGGACCAGTATGTACTATCTAAACGATGGAGGTGATTGAACTGGTGTTTGTTTCCATATACCACTTTTTTGCTCCACAATGGCAAAGAATAAAGCAGACAAGTCAGTAGATAAGAACAGTCGATTGTAATATCAATAGCGTCATTTTGTAGAGCCAGAAGCAGAAAGACGCGTAATCGCTATTGCGGAGATTGTGAAGAATCTCGTCGAGGTATATAATTCATTGTTGACCGTAAAGTAGAAATATGATGCAAAAGAAGAGATTAATATCACTCACTTTGTTTCTCAGATAGCTCGTAAGTATGGACTCTCTGCTACACCCAAAGTATTCGCTTTGCTACGAGTTAAATAATAGATGGTAGATATTATTTCTGCAATTCCTGAGTCTCATCGCAATGTGCTTACACCATATCTGAAAGTAAAGCCTGTCCGTACGGCATCTGGAGTTGCAGTTGTGGTATAAACAGTTATTATTCTTCAACGAAGGCGGTAATGTGCAAGCCTCATCGTTGTCCACATGTTGCGTACACAGGAAGTGTTTGCTTGTATTGTGCTGGTGGTCCAGACTCTGATTTTGAGTATTCCACGCAGTCCTATACAGGTTATGAACCGACTAGGTTTGTCTGTCTTTTTCTCTTTACTAGGTAGCATGCGTGCTATTCGCTGTCGCTATGACCCGTATATCCAGACTCGAACTCGTGTGGAACAGCTTCGTCGGTTAGGCCACAGGTAAGAACCAGGAATTTCTAAGCATCCAGTGTCGATAAGGTGGAGTTCGTCGTGATGGGAGGCACGTTTCTTTCGCTAGACCAATCCTATCAAGATGATTTCATCATGAAACTGCATGATGCGTTAAGTGGTCATCATTCACATAGTGTGGAAGAAGCGGTGAAGTAGCTTCTATTCACCGTTTCCATCCTAGATATAGTGAACAGAGTCAGTCAAAGTGTGTAGCTATTACTATTGAAACTCGTCCAGATTATTGCTTGAAGCCCCATCTTAACAACATGCTTCGTTATGGCTGTACGCGTATTGAAATCGGTGTACAGAGTGTTTATGAGGTCGTTGCAAGACTACTTTCTTATATAGGATGTTGCACGCGATACAAATCGAGGTCATACAGTAACCGCAGTTTGCAATTCATTTAAGCAAAGCAAGGACTGCGGCTTCAAAGTGGTAACACACATGATGCCGGATCTTCCTAATATGGGTTACGAGAGGGATATTCTTGGCTTTAAGTGGAATTCAGTGAATGCTTCCTATTTAGGGAACTCTTCGAAAATCCTGAGTTTCGTCCTGATGGTTTGAAACTCTATCCTACACTTGTTATCCGCGGAACTGGGCTTTATGAGTTATGGAAGAAAGGAGAGTATCGAAATTACCCCCCAAAGTTGGAAGTCCAGAAATATTACTATTTAGTATGTTGGTTGACTTGACTGCTCGTGCCTTATCGCTTGTTCCTCCATGGATGCGAGTGTATCGGATTCAGGTATCATTTTGGAATGGTATGCATCGAAGCGCGATATTCCGATGCCACTGGTGACGTCAGGTGTAGAAACAGGAAGTCTGCGTCAATTGGCACTGCAGAGAATGGCTGATTTAGTGATGTCGTTATTGCTGTATGATGAATAGGGCCTTGTGTGCAGAGATGTCCGTATGAGAGAAGTAGGAATTCAGGACATCCACAAGAAGATTCGGCCTACCAAAGTGGAGCTTATTCGACGTGATTATGCCGCGAATGGAGGGTATTTTTTGAGTAAGGCTTTCATGAAAGATGGGAAACATTTCTGTCATACGAAGATCCTGAGAAAGACATTCTGATTGGCTTGTTGCGGCTACGTAAAGTGGGGTAAGTGAGTCACGTGCATGACATTGAGATCCAATGTGTTTCGAGAAGAGCTGAAGGGGAACGTGAGTATTGTGCGAGAATTGCATGTGTATGGATCCGCAATCCCAGTGCACTCGCGAAGTACTTCACAGTTTCAGCATAAGGGGTATGGCACGTTGCTGATGGAAGAAGCAGAGCGTATCGCAAGAGAAGAACATTTTTCGGATAAGATTGCTGTCATCTCGGGTGTTGGCACAAGGCACTATTATCGAAAGTTGGGCTATTCGCTGGATGGTGTGTATATGTCCAAAATGTTGGTTTGAGTTGTTTGCACTAAATACACTTTTTCTGTTCCTTTTGCTCTTGTCGTTGCTTGTAATGCCCCTGAGTTATAACAACATTCTAAGCAAGTTTGATTATACTTTTCCTACATTACGGGATATTACAGCTGGTGAGCATCGTTTGGTGAATGGCATCAATAACAATAATATTGACAATAATATAAAGCATGGCTTGTACCAAGTCTTTGTTAACCCTAGGAATCCAATGGCTTTAGTAACATACAATAACAACGCATTAACTGGCCGTTGTGAGTTTTACAATAACATGGGTTTCACGCAGTATCAAGGAACTCTGATCAATGGAAAGAAAAATGGGTTTGGAATAATGTGTGATCAGGGGAATGAGTCCGTGTACATAGGTGAGTTCAGCAATAATAAGTTTCAGGGCCACGGAACTCTATTCCACAAGGGTAATATTGTTTACTCCGGATCTTGGAAAAATGGAAAACCTACAGTAGATGAGTTAGAAGCAGGCATACAAGATCCACAGTTAGATGATCTAGAGGAAGACTTTGGAGCTGTGGTTCCTGTAGAGATTGCCAATGTTCACAGCGACCCCGAATTATCTGTAGTTCGGAATTCTGTGCGAGATCTCATCATCAGCGATTGTGTGGGAAAGGAGTTCACTGAAGTCAACTGGGATGACTACAAGCGTCTCTACAATCTTACAATCGGATCTTCGTGTTTTATCAACGTTGCAAAGTTCCGTCTGAAGTCCCTTCCTTCTCTCCACAGACTTCAAATCGGGTGTAATTCGTTCACACTGGTGTATGACCATTCCACTTGGGAAGAGTGCAGATCTTACTCTGCTAATCGCTCGTTTTCTATCGAGGACT
The DNA here is from genome assembly GCA_000963415.1 of Blastocystis sp. subtype 6. Classification (NCBI taxonomy): domain Eukaryota; class Bigyra; order Opalinata; family Blastocystidae; genus Blastocystis; species Blastocystis sp. subtype 6. Next base: position 28,361 of record JZRM01000044.1, read on the forward strand.
GTCCCTTGCTTGAATCGATCTATATTGGTGTTTGGAGCTTTGCTGATTATGGGAAATTCGCACTTGCTGAATGTGATGATTTGGAGGAAATCAAGATTGGTTTGGTGGGAGATTATTCGTATAACTTCTGCAACAGTCAGCTTATTTTGCACAGTAGGATTGAAACCAGGCTTTGAAATAGGTTTACCGCGACTGAGATGCATTACCTTAGGTAATTACACATTTTGTGAGTCATTATATACTGTTTTCCAGAGTATTGCTAAGTATGTAAGATGATCTGCAGATCTTCCATGTCTTGAATCGATCATTTTGGGGAAAAATGCACTCTCTGGGAAGCGTTATGATAAAGACTGTTCCCTGACTCTTGTTAGTAGGAAAAGGAGGATTGTTGTTAATAGATTTGCCTAATCTAAGGACACTTCGTTCCGAATTTGGGTGGAGCTTCTGTGATCCTCGTTTGATAACTATAGGAAATCTACCAAGTCTCACGGATGTAAAATTAGTTAATGCTTTCAAAATGGCATATAATGTAAGACTCTATGGTTTGCAGTGCATTGATATTTTGAGTCGTAGATTGTAATAATAATGTTGTATCCAGCTATATTACTAGTGAAAATACACCGTGTGATGTTACAATTGAATTCCTTAGATGTCTATTTAAACACTTGATTATTTGTTAAACCAACAATATAGAGTACAGAGTTATCAGCAGGGTAACTTGGAACCACCAAGCGAGTGCGTTTCACTTCATTTCCAAGAACAGCTCCTAAACTACTTGGAGTTCCCAGTAAACTTGCATCGGATGTCACCTCACTTCGATTATATGGAGAATTCTCGAAAAATGAGACCTCCGAAGACAGTCGTCGCTTCAACTGACCTTTTCGTTCCATTCTATCATTTGGGAAAAACGAGTGTACCACGTGACTTACTTGCTTCTGCACCTCTTTACGAATCACTGAAAAGGGAAGAACAACACGATTGATCTCATACAACACTTCAAACACAGCACGGCATAGTTGATTAGAGAGGTCAAAAACGCTACAGTCAAATCCACCGCACAAACCTACCGATCATAGATAGCCGTTCCATGGTACGAAGAGGGCAAAATTTGTGGAATGAGTGAAATCAAAGTCTTATTTAATCTCGACAAATTCTGCTCAAATGGTGTATTTCCCTTTTTTGGTTTGTTTTTTGCGATTCCTGAGGAACCGTTCAGGAAACTCGCAAATTGATCAACCTTTTGTGCCATTGCAGAAATTTTGGCTTCTTCTCCCATTCCTACCTCACACCAATAGTCTTCTCCGCAGCAAGCATAGTACAGATTTCCCTCCATCTCTTCTCTTCCAATCTGTTTCTTTGCACTCGGCTCTATTCTCAATTCCAAGAAACGAAGATTACTATTTCCTTTTAGCAAATCCGGAATGATCAGTTTTTGGAATTCAAATAATTGAAGGTCCATAGCAGGCTCTCCAGAAGAGAGAAAACATCTTACAATGTCAAGAGAGGACTGAGGTGATCGAACTGTTCGAAGAAAAATAGAATGATTGAAGTGAGACTTCGATTTACGAGGTCTAGATAGAGACTTTTCCAGCTTAGAGGGAATTGCGAAGAGATGTTGCTTCCATGCATCATCCGGGGGGAGAATCTACTGATAAAGAGAAAGAATAGAATACATATTGGCAGATCCGTTTTAGAATCCGTTCATCCATCCACTCTGGAGAGAGAAAATGATTAAAACAAGAGAAATCATGAGAGAGAATAGGAAGAGAGGAGGGCAACTGAATGAGGGAGTTTCTACTGATGAATAGGATCTAAAAGAACAACAAAAGAGGATTAAAATCAAAATGAGAAAGAGAAGTAATATCGCTGTCAACAATCATGTGATACGCAGGATGATTTGCACATTTCGTGATTAAATGACTTAGCCAAGAAGAACTCATATATTCTTCGATGTTTACGTAAAGTGTGAATGAATGTGAATCACAAGAAAGAATAGCAGGAAGACAAGCCAGCTTAGAACGATTTGAAAGTTCACAAACCACACTGCATCCAAAGAACGCAGACAACTCCCCTGTTTTCTGGATGTGAGAAAACAAAACGTTTTTCTGCGGGTGGGAAGGGATCAATGAGATTATTTCTGATTGACCTAAGATCATGTGAAGAATAAAAGACATTTCAACAGGATGAAATTGCGTGATTATCTGAATAGGATAACTGGGCGATAGAGTAATCATCGATTTCTCCTGATTTTGAATCACTCCCATATTAAATGCATAATGATGAAATGATACAACAGGCTCGTTTGGATAAATCAGAGTAAAAACATCATCACTCAAGAATCCATTCTCATTCAGACACCACTCAATCTGGCATCGTCCGTTGATTCCAAAAGCCACTAATCGTGCACACACCATCTCCAACTCGTGAGAATCAAGCTCAAATGCTTCGCTTGACTGAATCAATGGAAGTTGAGACAACTCTGCTGATTTCGCAAGAGAGACTGAAATCTTCGGAGAGTCCTCAACAATAAAACTGTTTGTATTTGCTGGAACTTCAGAAGGAACTTCAGATTCAAGCGAAATAGAAGGTTTTGGAGGACTCAGAGAAATAGGATCAATCCAATACACTGTGCTATGGAGAAGAGATGACCAGACAAGTAAATCATTACTAGTGTGGTTTGAAAGTAACGTAAATTGGAGTGCAGGATTGCTTTGTTGGATTGCATTGAATGCTTGGTAGAGATAAGCGGCTTTCCTTGCACTTGCTTGCACTGACAACTGGCTAGGTGACAACATTTGGAGATCGGATATGACCCAAATCACGTCGAGAATGTCTGTTTTGAGAATACTCGAATTTAAACTGATTATTCTATCATATATATCACGGTAATCTACAGAAGCAGACGGTTTCTCTGCTGGATGAAAGCACTCTTCCATCCTTTGGTTACACTCCAGTTTCATAGTCTCAATTGATTTTAAATCTGTTGCACTTTCCCAATTTAACATTTCTTTGCTGTTTGGGTGAACCAGAGCGAAAAACATTAAATCCTCTTCGAATCAGCAAAATATTTAATTGTTACCTTTGCTATGCAGATAGCATTTTAGTAAAGCATCACACAGGGCGACCAGGACTCTACAATACGAGTAAACGTTAGACTGATTCTCTCCATTTCTTTCTGTATCAAATGATAATGGGTCTTCAGAAATTACGAGAATACGTCTTAACCCTCGCATTTTGTAAAGTGTAACTCCCTACTGATCGGGTTTTGATCTTTCATTTCTTCTCTCAAGCAATTCTTCAAACGAAAATGAGCGGATCAGGAGTAGGACATTCTTCAATTCTATGCTCATATTTTTAGTATGATATGGATACAACTATCTTCTCTCCTGAAGGACGGATCTTTCAGGTGGAGTATGCTTCAAAAGCAGTTGCTGATGCATCGTATGTAGTTTTGTCAGGACGTAATATTGCAGAACTTGTTTGGGAGTGATTTGTAAGGATGGTGTAGTGATTGCTTCTGAAAAGACGTTGGAATCTCCGTTCGTGATGGATGGATCTGATAGGCACATTCATATTATTTCTAAAAGCATCGGTGCTGTATTTGCCTAGCTCTTTTCCTAACTCTCTAGGTTGTAGGCGGCTATTCACCTGATGGTCGCTATGCTGCAGGGATGGCGCGAGATCATACTGTACAGTTTAAGGATGTCTTTGGTGAGGACATGACTCCACGTGTGTTGGCTGAGCGTATGGGGCAGTTTGTACACCAGTTTACCTGCTATGGAGGCGCTCGCCCTCTAGGTATAAATATTCTCTTTGCTGGTTACGATCACCGTGAAAAGAGATACGATTTGTATCGCATTACACCTACAGGACAATCTTTCGTTCGTCTTTTACCCGTGTCTGACTTGTAGCGCCATTTCGCCGAGGCAATCGGGAAGGGGCGTCAGAACTGCAAGGCGGAGATCGAAAAGTATAACTTGATGGAAAAGACGGTCGACGAAGTTTTACCGTGTGTAACGAAGATGTTCGTGTTTGTTTCTTTTGTTACTGTAGGCTTTGCGAGCTTCACACAGAGTCTAAAAAGCCGTATGAAATCGAAATCGGGTTTATTTCGGACGCAACACAGCAACGTTTTGTTCGCATTGACAAAGAAAGAAGGTTTGCGTCGCAGATTGTTGTGATGCATAGAGATGGTTTAGTGCGAGATGCCTTAAAAGCAATTGAAGAGACAGGAAATGAGGAAATGGATGTGGAGTAATGCTGTACTTGTTTGTTGTTAATCATAAATCACTGCACTTTTTTTTTATTCTAGGAATATCTTTTGTATGCAAATGAAACAAAATACCAAAGCGGAAGAAGAGGAACTGCTGATAAACGAAAACAGTACCTCGTTTCTGATGGGGAATAACACTCCATCTAAGTACCTACCCCAAAAATGGTATGATAGTTGGTCCAACTTGAATTGTACTTTATTCTTGAATATAGTAATGGTCAGATGGATATATTTTCTTGGTAATAGTCTTTATGCTAGGTTCGTTAAAGAGTATTGTGGATCATTCTCGTTTGAGACCATTATTCTGCTTTACTGGTAGCTGAGAAGTCGTTTTTTAGAATATTATTCTCTACTTTGGTGGATCGAAGAATCATCAAGCTGAAAGGTACTATGTGGAGAACAATTTACTTTTATCTATTCCTCCTTTTCACAGGATTTCTCGGCTATATCAATCAGTTTCCTATTGGCAGATGGTTAGACAAGCGTGCACCGTATGAACGTTTTGATTCGTGATTTTCTGCATGATTTTTCACACATAGATTACGCTCTCTATTGTTCCAAGGTAGTCTGTTTATCCTAAATGCATCATGGCTAATCAACTGTTTCCACTATGATCTATCAGATGTCTCGCTTTTTTCTGACCCTCTTCGCTTTCTGTTCAAGCTGAGTTGCATTTGGCTGGATCTCCTCTGGTCTCTCTCACTCCTGTTTTGCACACGAAACACGATTTTCCAGTACATCCTCCAGTCTCCTTTCGTATGTCTATTGGAACTAGGTTATCCCTAGTCTGCATCCATTGAATTACATAAGCGCATCGGAATATGGACCTATTCTATCGTACATTCTTGCTTTCTTGATAATCATAGACTGCTGCGCATATCTTCCTTGTGTTGATTCGTTGGTATTTCAATGCCAATCAGGGTAGTCTTCACTATGTCTTGTCCAGAATACTTTTGTATAATGGTTCATATTCATCAAACTCGGACTTTGTTAATTCTACCCAGTTGCTTCTCTGGTGTCTTCCTTGTATTTTTCTACTCTTTCTCTCTTCTTTCTCTCCGATTCGACATCGTTTCTGGGAATTCTTTCACTCGTTGCATAGGTTCATTTCGCTTTTCTTGATTATCCTTTTTTTCTTCCATTCCCCGCGGTTCCATCTTATTATCCGTCTTCCTCTAATTCTTTATGTTGCGGATATTGCTATGCGTCTGTTCTCCCTGTTCACACGTTCAGCTTCCATCTGTAAGATTAACACTTTTGGTGATATTGTCGTAATGGATGTCTCTCTGCGCAATCGGTTTACCTTACGAAGACCTATTGGGAGACTTATTGGTGCAGTGGTTTACCTAAACATTCCTTCCATATCTTTTTGGGAGTTTCATCCGATGTCAGTGGCGTACAGCCATGGTAATCACTTAGTGTTTTACATCAAGAAGACAGGAACAGGGTGCTCATGGACACATCAGTTGGTCAATCTTCTTTATTATCAGGACCGTCGAATTCGAATCGAAGGTCCGATTTGTATGGAACACAATCGTGAGGTTGGTGACCAGGGAATTCCCATGGTGTTTTCCACAACAAATCTACTGAGAGAGGCGTCTCCAGTAGCAGGAGATAGTTATACTAACAGAGTGGTACATACATATGGGAGGAACGTCTTGTTTGTAAGTGGAGGAGTTGGATTTGCAGGTATTGTATCATATGTATTGGATTTGTTGCATGCATTGGAACGATCGGCGTTGCATGAACAAATTACTGTAAATGTGGTGTGTGTGGTAGCTGAGGTAGAGCATCTTGAAGCTATGCGTACTGTGCTGTCTCGATGCCAGCAATCATCTCTGTGTTCACTCCACTTATTTTGTACGTATCGAAATCACCCTGAAATCAAAGCCACTCTTCCTGCCATCTCAAATGGATGTGAGTTGCCTCCAACTGAAGATAATATGGAACTGAGCGATGGAGATGACGTGGATATGGATATGGTTTTGAGGAAGATACCGTTACGGTATTCTACAGGAAGACCGAATCTGAGGAATATCTTGCAGAGCATTCCCTACAAAGCATTGACTGTCTTTTTCTGTGGACCGGAGTCCCTAAAGCAAGATCTTCGCAAGATTCTTTTTGAGCAAAATCGGGATTTCTCTTTCCATTCCGAAAGTTTTGACCTTTTTCTTATTTGCTAACAAACAGTCAAATAATCTATCCAGCAATAGCAAGGGTCTGACAGAAATGATGTCAACCAAGGCGTATAACAACGAGAAACTTTTTCGCAAACAAGTTCTTTCAAGATAGTGTACAAATCAGATTTGGTTAAGACAGATTCCAGCATTTGAGCTCCATACTTCAACTGAAGATCACTAATGATAGGAGTAAGGAAGCGTTTCCTCGTATTCACAAACCAATTCGCAATTTGTTCTTCTCGAAGATTCGTTTCTCTCGCCAACTCCTGCTTTGTTTTAGGACAGGGATAAGGATTAAAAAAGTGGCTTGGAGTCGTCAACCACTTCAACAATAGCGTTTTTGCGTATTTTGAATGGTTGGGACGTCTTGACGAAAAATGAGCCTGTTTATGGATTTCCGCAGATTGGAGAAAAGGGGAGATTTCTGTTAGATGACTCGAACGAACCGATTCATTCTTCTGTGGTTCTTTATCAGAATTCGTGGAGTTTTTTGTTAAATCAGCATAATCCTGAGGCGAGAGAAAACAGATATGCACAGAGTGATCCTACGGGAAAGCAGAGACATCGGGACATACGGGAAATGCACACAGAAAGGGGTAAACTGTGGAGGGAAGGGTAGAATTGGATACGGGAACATTAGGAATATAAGTACTAGGACATGTAGGAGAAACAAGGGGCAACTGAGCAAGCTGTGACTTCGACTGCATGATGTCTCGCATTACACAGCACTTCGGCCTTGTCGTCTTCCGTGAGTGTGGAGGAGAAGTGGACGGATACGATGGCGTATCGGATCCACTCTTCGGCTCCTCTTTTACAGATAATGAATTACCGCTTTTCAACGAGAGAAGGAGGGAAGCAAGGTCACTGTCATTGTCATCCTCAGCAGGCGTGGAGTCGGAAGACATCAAGTTCTTCGGAATCAGCCGAGTCTGGAAATTGAGCTTGGCTGCATTACCGTAAAGCTTCCTTGCTACTTCGTCATACCTTAACGCTGCTTCGATTTGTGTTCTAAAAGTTCCCAAATGCTTCTTCCTACCATCAAACTGGATCTGTGCATGCCAACGGCCTAGTCACAAACATTCATTAAACACTACCACAACGCTCATAAATACCGCGATAACGTTTACAGCAGCACTTCCCATTCAGCTTCTTACACTTACAAGCACATTTACGACTAGCAGATACCGGCGGAATGACAATAGTAGTCCGTTTTTTCCGCATTGATATTAACATGTCAACAGCTTCTTCATCAGTAAAACTTTTGTTGGGAGAAGAAGAGGAAGTCAAACTAGAAGTCAACGGCAAATCAGTTGATTCTGCCAAACCATTATTGTTATTCTATCAGTTACTATAGAGAGCAGATAACGTACTTTATCTGTACAGCAGTTTGAAGACTGGTTCGCATCTACAAACAATGATAAGAGAACAAAGGTAAAAAGATAGACATACCTTGATTACTCTGACAACAAAAATTACAGTCAACTGCTAATGATTCTGTAGTATTAAGACTTAGTGATTCTAACGAAGAATCTCCAGCAGTTGCTGTGGACTGGGTAAGAGGTGACCCTCTTTCTGAGGCAATGTCATTCATCTATAAACGAAAAATAGCTGAGTTTGTCATATGAACCCAATTGTATATCAATCAGTATTCGTTTGTATAATAAAGTTGACCAATAACGGTCTTTTATCACAAAAGGTACCAATTATTACTGACTCCCGATCGTAAATAGTATGCAACGTTTTTGTATTCAGTATTTATAACATGATATTTGGAAATGGTAGGACACAATTTCTCACAGACGCATTACTCACTGATAGTAACGAAGAATAATCAACTCAATAACAACTCGACGTTGTAGGAAATGCAGTGGTGATTCCATCTATGAAAAATAGTCGTAGTTAGGTAACTTGTCACTTTGACTAGGTCACGAAGATTGAGGAAACTGGGATAGTAATATGTGGAAATTGATCATATAAAGGAGTTGCTCGAATTTGGTGCTCTTGTAGGTACATCCTACTTGTTGTGCACATTTCTCAGCTATGTTTTGGTATTCATTCATTTTCTATTCCATCGAACAAACAATCCAGTACTCTACAGAAAAAGTTAACGTGTCATCCAGTGTAGCTATCACATTGACCACATCTCCCTTCTTCACAGGAGTAGGACTCTTCTTAAACTTGAGCAGCTGCTTTTTGTAAGGAACAAACACTCCGTTCTCATAGGGAGTGATCCAGTTCTCAGGAATATCTTCGAACGCATCAACGTTCCCCAAGTAATATTCACACCAGATCACGATACAATTCACATTCCCTTCCCTCACTACCTCCATCGCAGAAGGCACTTGGACCGAATATAACGGTTGTCGAAAGTCAATCGACAAGATCGCTTGTGGCTCCGTCAAGGCCTTGTAATCATACCTACCTCACAAAAACCACAAAGAACTACATGAACAGAGGGAATGGATACAAGGAGGCGTCCCAATGAGATACAGCTTGATCGTAAGCAGTATGCTTGAATCCATCCACTTCTTTCACCTCACCAAAGGACCGATATAAGGGCTAGTTATGAATCATAACGAGGACGTACTCCCAGCTCAATCTGCATTGCCATTATATTCACAAAACTCGGAATTAATTGTACAGTGCTTGACAGGGTATCTTGTTATAATTGTAGCTTGCAATCTTACTTCGCATGCTATTTACAATGCACCAATAACTCAATGCCTCCATCACACAATGATCTTCCATTTGATAATTATGACAATTCCAGATCACTGCACGAATCCCTTCTTTTCCAAAAATCTCTTCTATTTGTGGATTACTCGGCTGACCAGCAATCAGTGCTACATTCACATGATTTAACTCAATCACAGATTTCCATCTCAGACGGGACAATTCCCGCGGTTCAAATGAATAAACAGCATAGTTAGTGTGAGAAGATTTCAACGAAAAAAGGATGGAAAGGTAGCTATCATCACCCACATCCACAATTGGACCGCAATTGTCAGTGCTAATCAACTGTGACAGTCTTCTCTCAAACCGTTGGTTTCGAATTTGGTCATTATAAAGTCCCATATGACCTGTATTCATAAGAAGGTGGAATCCACATTGGCCTAAAGATCAGAACTAGCCTTATCCTTCACATGTCTTTTCTGCTATTCTTTTCTCCACCTTGGTCACGTCTATTGTTTAAAAGGAATTCTAAAAATACCATCGTAACAAGAACAAGCGTTGAATTTCCAATTCGTGTCTTCCATGAGAGCAGAAAGATAGACATGTGTACTCACATTTTGCAAATCATAAAGAGGACAAAAAGCCTGAAGCCAATGATCTTCCCAGTCCTCCAAAGAAATGTCAAGCGTTGAATAATGATAGCGATTCTGGTATAATGCTAGATTCCATCCAAAAATCAAACCATTTGGAGTAGCAGTGATTGGTACTTTAAGTGAAAACATACGTGTATTCGTAGTAGTAGTGAGATCTACAGTAGTAAGGAGAGTTCGAGCAGAGCAAGACTGGATATGGCAATGTTCCACATGAATCTACATAACAGTGGACTAACAGGAAAACGGGAAATAACTGAGTCATTCTGCAACGAGGACAGTCATCTGAGGAGAGTTTTTCCAATCGATCGAAAGAGTCTTGAATTGTGGTGAGTGAGTAGAGCGGAGAATTCACAAGTTCGATGAAAATCTCCGCTTTTTCAGGAATGATAATCGGGTTTGCAACCAGCAAGCGCTTCTATTGATGAGAAAAAGTAGACGTATTCACCTTTACATCCTTCACCATTGGAAGAACACCTTCTCCGAGAAGAATTGTATCTAAAATCTCACTCACCAGAATATCGCATTTTTGCCCCAAATCTGCTTGTTAGATAAGTTGCGTTCCATACCTTCCAGAGTAAGTTCCGAACTGTGTTTGTTAAAAACTGTTATAACATCGCGGTAGTGATTCTCTTCCACATTTTGTTTCGCAATATTCGCCCAGCTCTTAAACATCTCGCAAGCAAATACCTTCTCGGCTCCTGCCCTTGCAGCCTGCAAAGAAAGTAAACCTGTTCCACACCCGACATCAAGAACAAATGGCCTACGCCCATTTTTCTTAATGAAATCATGGATGCATTCTAGAGTGAACGACTGAGACAGAAAAAACCTGTTATTGCAGCACTATACGCCTCGTTCCTCCTCTTATCCTTAAGCATAGAAGACATTTGAGACATCCCCATAACGGATCGGAGTACCTCATCCTTCTTATCAATCTGCCTCCAAGCTAATTCTCCAGTGGCAATATTTAAATAGGAACCGAGAAACACTTCCCTAATCGTGAGAAAGAGGGAATAATCCCATACTCTCCTTCTTTATTCTCAGCTGCTATTGTCTCAAAACAATTAGACTGCGATAAAACTTCCCTACAGGGAAATCCTCTAAAGCTCGATTACTCTATATCAAGATCGCCACTTCGTTTCCCGTAAACAATATCTCCGCCGTATTTGTCAATTCCTCCAAACATTTACCACTTCTAGTTTGAACGGGGTTTGAAGTAAGAGAAACAAGCCATAGACGTGTTATTCTTCAGCTTTTTGACAAAATTGAGTATTGTATCCACTGTTACCGAGATTTTTCCACTGCGACTGAGTAATGAGTTTACACGAATCTAAAGTGACACTGAACGTTGTACTTTGCTTAGCCGAAGTGTTGGTCACTGCTGTAATGATTGCCACTACCTCTCAAGCACAAGTGAGAGTGATACTTGTTCGCCATAGAATTCACTGTATTGCGCTAGCTAATCAGAAATAATCTATTCATGCAATATGTCGTTTTAACTGAATCCAAAAATGATTCCCAGAAATCTCTCTAGGATCGCTCTCTATCAGAATCTACTGTTTGGCGAATTTGAAAATAATAGAGATGGTACGAAGCCTATGATTCTCATTTCATGTAGAGTACGATTCACGACTAAATCCCGAAAGATTTGTAGTGTAGGTACAGTACTTCATTGATTCACTTCCAGTCAGATACTATCTGGGGAACAAAAGCTCTCAGGATATATTACCAAGAATCCTCTTAACTCATATGAAAATGGAGAGGGACCATTCGAAATTCGTGACTGTTTTGGACTTCTAATGTGGTCTGGAAAACTTCGGCAAAGAATGCTTAATGGGCATATTCGCTGTTATTATTATGGAGAACTTATCATGGAGGCAGAATATGTGAATAATGAAAAATGTGGGAGGTTCACTGAGTACCAAAATGGGAAAGAGATACAGAGTGGATTTAACTGGTTTGGCAAAAAGTGCGGAATCGCATCCATTCCAGATTCCTTCCAACAGGTGGAGTACTGTGATGATAGAGTAGTGTATGAGCAAAAGCAAAACAATGGTTCATATATTATCCGCAAGGAAAATGGAGAGTGCGTTGAAAGCAGTGCTTACATGATCCAGTCGGATGCGAATGGAGTGATGTACTACAAGCCGGAGGGCTATTCTGTGCAGTATAAAGACGGGGTAAACGTTTTAAACTACATCACTCTTGGGCCGTCAAAGAGTGAGTCTGACCAGTCAGTTACGATTGAGCGGATGTTGTACGGCAGCTATCACATGAACGTGTTCAGTACGATCGATGAAGTGGTGAGACCCTTGTATTCCGGACACTTCTACGATTCATTTGAGGATGGCTTTCCTCGCGATGGGAGGGGAACGGAGTTCTTTCAAGATTTCTCAGGAAACAACCGTGTCAGTCTTGATGCAGTGTTTGAAAATGATCGAGTTGCGTCGAAAGGGCAGTTTATCGCTGATGAGACCGACTTGTGTATTTGTAATGCAGAGTGGGATAAGGATGGGATCAAACGAATGACTCTGTTTGAAAAAGACGGTGAGATTGTATATAATGGTACATACAAGGACTGGCATGCAGCCTTGAGAGTATCCCAGCTGAGTCAATTGGATCTCTGCATTCCTTATCTGGTTTCTGAAATCTACATCACCTCGATTTCAGATTCGGTGGAAGTGGTTGATTTCAGTCGTTTCATTCTTGCTCGACTGATCGTAATTGGGAAAGGGTGCTTCACTTCTGCAAAGAAATTAGTCTGCTTTCATATGCCTTGTTTAAGAACCTTGGCTATCGATTCAGGCAGTTTCAATCAAGCAAAGAAGATGGAGGGAAATGTGAACCGCTTCCCAGAACAAGCAAATGAAAGGAGATCATGTATTATTGCTTATTGTGACATGCTAGAGGTTGTTAAAATTGCTCCCGTTTGCTTTGACTCGTTTACTGATTTAGTTGTAAAATGTTTCTTTGTTATTCTCGACTGATTCATAGGCAATCCTTGCTTAAGAAAGTTTTCGTTAGGCACTATTTGTACGAATAATATGGCAATCATGAATTCCTGTAGTTTTTTCAATGCTAAAGAATTTTCCTTTGATAGTCTTCCTGCGCTGACATCACTTCAAATTGGAGACTTTGCGTTTTTGTCCGCGCAGAAAATGGTCGTTAAGAGTGAAGAAACTATAGAAGCTTGATACATAGACCTTCAGTCATTGCAGTATCTTGGACTTGGGTATTTGTCATTTTTGAAAGTACAGAAAGCAGAGCTCATTAGTGAATATATCTGCATACTGTTAGATATAGATCTTCCTTGTTTATCAAAGTTGGAATTACAGGAGGCGCTCATGTCTTGTGATGAATTGCATGCTGTTCGTAGAAATTGTATTTCAGTTTGATTGAAGATCTTCCTCGTCTGAGTCGTATACTGTCTCGGAATATATATCTTACTTCTCTCAAGACTTTATATGAAATGGATTGCAGTCATTACTTCATCAATACCATGACTTCAGAATCTGCTAATGGTGGCTCAAGACTTTTAGTTATCAGCTCCTCTCCGGATTTTATCATCGATCCGTTTAACGAAATCCATTTTATTGATCGTCGTGCTGAGGTGAAATTGCCTGATGGCTCTGTTTGGAAAGGCCAAGTCGATAAAAATAGGCAACCAGATGGATCGGGAGTGTTAATCGCAGGGAATGAGATTGTTGAAACAATTATGAAGAATGGGCAACGAAATGGATTCACACGTGTGCTAACAACCGACAAGGTGGAATTGGAGTCAGGATTCTATATCAATGGGAATCGAAATGGTCGATTCAAGATGAATCAAGGGTCATTATACGAGTATTATCTCAACAATCGACTATTTCCAAAAGACTATGACAAGCATTACACTGGTGGACGATGGACAGTCACTTATTCAGTACTTAACAGTGTTCCTCAGGGTTCCTCGATCACTGACCAACTTTACTTTGACTCTGTTCCAGAAGTGGTAATTAGTCAATTACCTATTCATTACGGGCTATTTATACTTAATTCAAACTTAGAATATCTCCAGTTGGATGGTTGTGATATGCCAAAAGTGGTTAATTTGATCTTCTCCAGTTGTCCCAAACTAAGAACAATCAATATGAGTAATGTAGTATTTTCAAAATCAGATTGCTGTGGCGTCTTCTGGATCGACAATTGTCCTAGTCTCAAATCAGTGGTCATTGAAGAGTCAGCAAGTTGTGCTTATTATTCAGCATTTCTTCTTACAAGTAAGTGTATGAGTACATACTGTAATAGATCTTCCCAACCTAGAAACAATCACTATTGGGTCAGATGAGCTGACTGAACATGGATGCTTCGAGGGCTGCTCCCATCTTTACTTGGAAAAGTTAGATCGACTACACCACATTAATTTAGGTTCGAATACATTTAGGAACATCACAGAACTCTATTTGGGTAATCGTTTGTTTCTTATTGTCACTAGACCTTCCAAGTTTAGTTGAAGTGAAGGTTCGTGACCAGTCTTGCACGAATTGTCAGAGTATTACTATAAAATGTGAGATATGATAGTACGATTGATCATCAGGTCCAAAGACAGTTCAGTGGGTGGGAAACAAACCAGCGTATCCCAAATTAACCAGAATTAGTTATCTGCAAAACGAGAGAAGTTCTATTAACTTATTAATGGGTCTTCTGCAAAAAAAGGTGGACCTCATTGAACTAAATTAGTGATTTATTAGACATAGGTTCTGTTGAATGAAACAAACAACCTTACAAATTCATAAGGTCCTGAGACACATCTATTTGTTCAAATTAGAAGATGGCATTACTATTCTTTTTAGAATAAACAACGTTTCTGAACATCGAAGTGGTCTTCACAACAGTTGCATGTGGAATATCTACACTAAACTTCATCAATCGGGACAACTTTGCAGTGTGATTTGTTCTGGATTCACAAGACAATTATCCAGTGTATTAAGCAATTCTAGTTTGGGAAGATCTATCTCAGCATAGGATCTGATCCTTACTTTCTAGTAGAAGTGTAGAGTTCTTATCCGACTTAAACCGAAGTGCATCTTTCCCCAGCTTGATACTAGATAACATAGGAAGGTCTAATGAGTATCATTTACTTACTATACTCTTCATCTCGCAATAGATGCAATCGTTTGATACATAGTCACCGAGTTCAATGGTACAAAGATTTGCCAGATCTGTTGGTCACCTATAAAGAATACATACTTTTGATCACAAGTGAAGAGTTGATAAAATTAAATGACTTTTCCCCAATTGTGCCAATTTTTATTGTTTTCAGATGTCTCAATTCACTAAACTGAACTGTACCTGCGCAATGCATAAAACTCCATTCCTTGATGACAATTGACCTCAGCTGAGGACAATCAGTAATGGTAAATGAATCCGAATTCTGATTGAATGGGTGCGAAAAACAGTGCTTCCCGATCCGTAGAGTTTTTAGATACGGGAAACTCTTCAGTCGTAAAGTAGTAACATTGTTGAAAGAATAGTCACCAATAACCAGCTTTCGCATGTCTTTTAAATGATCAGGACAGAAAACGGTGAACGACAGTTCATTGCACATTCTATCTGGAAGAGAAACAGAAGAATCATGTAAATGCAATGACTCCAAGTGAGATGAGTTGAATGTTTTTGGAACAATAGAGTGGAAGAGGGAGGCATTGTCTACAATGAATCGAGCAGTACAAAGAAACTTAGAGAACTTGCTAAAACCTTTCTAAATGCTTGAGGAAGAGTGATCTTTTTGAGATTCGAAATATCTATCGTTAATATAACGAAGCATAACAACTATTTATATGAAGAAATACGCAGTTTGTCATGCTATTTCCATCAGAGACGATTCTTTGAAGGGAGGGAAGATCTAGTCACTATGTACGAACGAATCAAACCTTCCAGTTTGAATGTACAATTGTCCACTTCTTTTCCTTCTAATGCATAATTCCCCAGAATAATTTCTTTGAGTGAAGGAAGGTCTATTATCACAATGTCACCAAATTCTACTTTTTAAAACTGTACACGAAGACTCTTGGAATGTTCTGCTCCCAAGCTTTATAGAAGACAATCTCTCCAGATCTTTTCTTTAGGAATAGCATCTCATTTACTTGTTATTCTCAAATTGTAAAAGCGGAAACTTCGATTACCGATCTCGATAGACTCAAGACTAGGACAGTTCGTTATCCGAACTTCAAGAAATGGCTTGTTTACCTCAAAGCAAGAATGTCTAACCTCTAACTTCTGCAACTCCGATAGGTTTTCGATTATAAACTCCTTGCTTTGAAAACAAATACCGTCTAGAATATGGATTTTTTCCACAGATTTGAAAAGAGAAAAATCCAATTCCGATAAAATACATTGTTGTACCAATGTCATATCTGTAATACTGCTGCACAAGCCACTGCCATCGCCAACATATTGGAATATGGGTGTATCTTCGATGTAGTTACCATCATAGCTAACTTCTCCATTTTGAGCAACCTTCTTACCTCTTCCCTGAAACTGGTTCATTACCCACATTCCATCGTATTCCACATGAGAGGTATCATAGTAACTAACTCCATATCCAAGTCTATTCCATCCCACCATGGTGCCACAATAACGTAGTATCCCATTATCGTCATAATAGGAGCCATAACCGTATGGTTCCTTGTTAATCACTCTTCCCTCGAATCTGCTTCCTGAGGGTTGGTCTATGATATCCCATTCTGCTTGATATGTAGTGACATTTAGCAACTCGTCATCAATGTATTCTTGTTCTTCTAGGATGGTCTGATCATTCAACAGATATCCTTTTCCATTCTTCCTTCCATGAATATATTTTACAATTAGCAAGAGATTACCGTTGAAAGTCGATATACAGTAACCATGTCGTTGTAGTTTAGTGTCATACTTACACCACACTTCATTCTCTGAACTTCGATTTTGCATAACCTGAGAATAGAGATCTATTTACTTCAGTATACGTTTAATTAAACTTGATCTAACAAACTCCATAACAATGATAAAAGACCAAACAAAATTCATTCATAATAATCTTCACACATATCCACATCTGAGTAATCACTAAAGGAAGCACTCACATAGGATTGATCATCCGTTTCTTCCTGTCTTTCTCCTTCCTGCTCCATTTCGCCATTCTCTCTCTCTTGCTCTAACTCTCTTGCATACGGTCCAGTGTAAGAGAAGCCCTACAGATCAC
This sequence comes from Blastocystis sp. subtype 6, assembly GCA_000963415.1. Taxonomy (NCBI): domain Eukaryota; class Bigyra; order Opalinata; family Blastocystidae; genus Blastocystis; species Blastocystis sp. subtype 6. Next base: position 45,356 of record JZRM01000044.1, read on the forward strand.
TCTCTCTTCGCTCGTTCACAGGAAATGGGATTTCCTCCGCTAAAGGACGACTATACGAAGATGGACTCACAATGGGCAACGAAGTGAACTCGGAGGAAAACATCGACGTATCCTGCTTGTTCTTCACCTCTGGTAGCTATGCGTCACTCCCTCGCTTCAATCCCACGTAAGGAACAGGCAATTCCTTGCGGTACAGCTTTTCCCAATCGATCGATTTGAAGAACGGGTGTTTCTTCACTGCCTCCGCATCGGTCGAATCACCTCCCAGTCGCTGCTTCGGGTCTTTCTGCAGCAGCTACACATCATCTCCTGCTTCCTGTCCCACTTTCTGCAGAATGTCGC
>JZRM01000517.1:0-20009 GCA_000963415.1 Blastocystis sp. subtype 6
ATTTACGGGTGCGAATGTTGCCATCTGGAAGCTCTATTCATGGGATCCAAGCCAAGTATTAAAGTGTCCATTGTATTGTGCTGTGTTTGTTTGAATAGCGGAGTGTTTTATGATATCAATTTGAATTTTACTTCCTCGTGGTGTGGATACGTGTGATAGAGAATGCAATAATAGGATTAATAATCAAAAGATGGGTGGCACAATATTCCTCTAGTGGAGACACTATTAATTGATTGTGAGAAGCATTAGGTCTTCGATTCGCTCTCTTTTGAAGTTTGAAAATCAAAGATTCAATGGTAAATGGCAAAGATTCAGAGAATCTTCGCTTCCAAAAGTAGTTCCTTTTTATGAAGGAGTTTTATTAGTAGTAGTTTACATGTATTTTCCCATTATTAGTTTTATTCCAATGTCTGTTCAAGTTCGTGAAGAATGTGCTGTTTCCGTTCCGATAACAACTGAAAGACATCATGGGAAGGTGCAGTTCCTTCGTTTGGAGCATGGTTACATTCGGACAAAGGTCAAAATAAATGGGATCCGAGATGTAACATTCTACTATTCAGATCTGTCTGAAGGAATGAAGGAAACTCTTGCTTTAGGTACAACTGTAACTTTTACTGTCGATATGGATAGCAACGGCAAATTTTGTGCAAAAAATATTGAAATTGATGAAGTTCAATCGGAGCATACTACTCCCAAGTTGCACCCTATTCCTTCAACGATTTCAATATCGTCACTAGATATAACTTCTGATGATGATAGTATTGAGAGTGCGATTCCGTCGAGGAAGAGTTCGTTTTCGTTATCTGTCCGAACTCCAGCAACCATGCAGCAATATCTTCAGCAATACATAAAGCCTGCTGAGTCAAAAAGTTCCATTGTGGACGCGGAATCTTTATCCAGAAATGTGGATCACTTCTTGGAGTTGGCATTGTCGAAAAATTTCAATAGTAATTACTGCTCTTGTTGGCTTTTTTAGGGGCCAGTCATTTTAATCCTTGATGATTATGTGGATTGTTTGTTTCAACAAACATGTAAAATGTATGTTGTTTTTCTATTGGGACAGACCGGCACGACTGTCATATTAACATATAGATTCCTCCAGTAGTGCCTTAGTCGTAAATACAAGACTTCACTTGACGACTTGTCTCTTTCCAGATACTCCAGATTAAACTCGAGCTGCCGTTTTGATCTACACTTGCCTCTCTTCAAAACATGTACATGCTATGATGGGGATGTACCACAAACGCATTCTGCAAGAGAAACATCTGGCATCCCTGAAGACGGAACTGTTCGAAGTGAGAAATGCGATCGAATCCGTAGTTGACAAAACTGTCAAAGTAGTACGGCATCGTCGGGGAGATCTTCATCACATAAAATCTACATAACAAGAAAACCCTGTTATAACGGTTCCATCTCTGTGTTTCCAACACACGATATGGTTCGAATCACCCGTTCATTCGGCCGAAGCCACGAGTCGTCCACGTAGTTCTAGTCGTGAATCCCTCCTCGCAACGCACATAAGTCTTGTACCCCTTCTTGGTGAGGCTGCAGAGAGACCGATCGACACATGTCCGCAGTTCGTCCATCGTGTTGGGTGAGGTTTCGTCCTGCAGAAACACCGTTGGGATCAGCACGATGGCCTGATCGTCCGTGATTATGGACTCCGGCAGCTTCGACAGACTGCTCCACAGCACGTCTAGAGAGCAGGGAGTGATGCAACCCACCTGGGATGCGGATGTCGCTGTCCAGCACGAGGACGTGCGAAGTGGTCACTGCGCGCAGCCCGATATCTCGAAGCAGGTTGATGGGGAACGATTCGGAGAAGGCGCTGTGCATGCCGTAGGTCACCAGGACCACACTCACACGACTGGGGAGACGGCGTGCGATTATCTGACTCACCAACTTGTGGTCTTCGTTCCAACTGGCCCAAATCACCACCACCACGTGTCTATGTGTGAACTGCAGCCAGGAAAAACACCCCTTCCACTTCGTGAGGAAGGTGCTCGAGACCAGCTCGTCGCTCCTAATCGTGATTTGCGGCTTGCAGAGATACGTGATCACTGTGAGAAGAGTAACTCCTAACAGACGATTTTTGTCGAGTACAGGATCTGTAAACAGGGACCCATTTTTGACCTTGGAGTGCTTTATTAGCTTGTAGTTCATGCCACGAAACCTCAGGTCGCTCTTCACGATTTGAAAAGGTTCTGACAGTTGCAACAACTCATCTACATCATTTTCTCTGTGAGACAACACTATAGGGCCCTTTGCGCTCTAATAGGGGAGATAGTCACGAAGTTGATACATTACGCTCTATTGTTTTCAAATCCCAAATTTTGCCAAGTGAAAGACTGCCATTGTAAGAAAAGTCCTCGAAAAGGAATCCTTTTCCTGTTCTCTGTTTTTCTGATCCCACTTGGCTAAACAGCGTTAATGAATCTGGATATTCCATAGGAGAACTTTCGTTCCCTTGGAAGGCCTAATTATCATGCAGCACTATTCCGCTCTAACAAAGTTGAAAGTATGCTTATCATCATCTTCTCCGAATGTTGCCACCAGAGACAGATAGCATAATCTAGTAGATCACCAACTCCATAATAACACATCATACAAGGTGGCAATTGATGCTGCAAATACTGCAAGTATAAGTGGATCACCTTTATGCATAAATTCAACAAACACTAAAGAAACAATATGCACTAACTGGAGAGAGATTCTGCCAATTCATCCAAAATAGAGCTGCGATGACGTACCTTCGTCAATATTCTCCTTCCTTGGTCCTTCAACAGTAGCAATGGTTGGCAGTGTTCATAATTCTTCTTTTCCATATCTCTTGCCATCTCACTCTCCAAATAGGACCGAACGAACTCAAAAAACTACATCATCACCAAGTGACGATCATCTACCTGCTCAGAATAGCTTGGATTCAGCTGATTGAGTATCATCACGATGCCCATCGCCACGCTCGTCCGATCTGTGTACGGCATCTTCTCCTTCTGCACGAATCGATTGAGACTCATAAGGAAGTCATCACAGACACCTACTTGATTCCGCTGGTGGCGAGTTGCAGCACTAAAAAGAGCATCATTGGCAATTCGGGAATCGAGCTAAACTGCTTGATAGGATAGCGAGTAAGTGCTGAAGGGTCTCTTGTACAGAGAGCAAAGAACTCATCAGCAGTCTCATCGACTTCCTGATTTGAACTTGTACAATGCATGTTCACGGCAGTCAAACTTAGTAGAGTTATACCGACAGCCTACGCTTCACAGTAACAAGAGAAACAAACACAACCGATAGAGTAGATCGTATTCAAATCAACGCTAATTTCAGACTCGTATTTGGCTTCCATTTCTCTCACTCTGTGCTTGAATCCAATATACATCCTCACTTGTGAGCAAAATCCTTTTGTTTACAGTTGATACCACTAAGAGTGATTGAATGGAGCTGATTTGTAATGAATGATTCGAAAAGATCCATCTTCTCTCGGATATAATAGCAGAAATACTCTCCGATGCATGAATAATTCGACAGTCCCATTCTACGCCATGAGACCACATTACTACAGGTACAAGGTGACAAGCTGATAGAAGTTGTCACTTGATAGCACGAGATCCTTATCTACTACAAAGGCATTTATATTCTCATCAAAAGCAGCTCCTTTTTCAGGAATGGCTTTATTCAGATTATTTACAAACATGCCGATGATGCTGAATGTACAATTAGGTTTACTATGAATTCAAACTCAGAGCAAACAAAACATCATCACCGGAATCGATTCATCACTGTGAATCTTCGAGTAAGAAGGTAATGTAACTCCTCTTTTATTGAATTCATCAACAATCGCCACGGAAAAAGCTCTCTTTGTTTGGACATCAATAAAATGTTGCAGATTGGTTTTCATCACAAACTATCCTTGTTACGAGGAACAAATAACTACACTAAGGCATTCAGACCGCTTCTTGAAGAGAAAAATGGAAGAAATCACCTTCATAAACTGAGTAAAATGACTACTGATCGGACTGTTGATAGGAATCTAAGTTTCAGTAGAGACAGTTAGGGTGACATTCACTGATTCACTTCCATTTCGTACCAACGAGAAGATTTCAGACTTGATACGTTCTAGAAGATATGAGTTAATACGAATTTGCGAGTTTTCCAACTTGAACTCCTTCAAGAAAGCGTCACACTTGACAAGTGCTTGGTTAATTTGACCAAAACGAGCAATCGATGCAACATCTTTGGGAATGCTTTTTTGGTCTGTCAGCTCTCTGAGTTCCCCTTTGATTTCATCAGGAAAATCGTTTGCTGAATTTGCTATATAATTCATGAAGAGAGTAAACGAAAGATCCGCACTTTCTCTTGCATACACTCCAATCAACTCTTGGAAGAGATACCCTTCCAACTCGTACACCACACTACTCACTTCCGAATCAGGTTGTAGAGGAACATGATAGAGAGAACGAATGCTCTTGAGCATGGTCAAAATGGAGTCCAGCTCAATATTTTCTCTCTAGAATAAAGCAAAGAATCATAGTCTACTCCATACAAGTATTTTGGGAAAATCTTCAAAAACATGTCGTAACAGTTAAAGAAATAATCAATTTTCATTTCACTACAAATACGATCGTAAAAATGACACTAGATATAAGTCAGTGCAATCATATACTCGCTCAATAAAAACCATAGTCTTTAATCGTTGGAATTCTACAAGACTCTTCACTTCATTCACATTTGTTCCAAATCGTTCTAGACAATGATAAAGTTCATCAATTCGCTGATTGTCCTTCTTGAAATCCAATATACCGTCCATCAGCTCGCGATACTCCTGCATTAAGCCCATTCTCTCCAAGCGAGAGCATAGTTCTGTGTGCCAGTAACCCCATAGTGCAGAGCCATTCTTTTGAATACCATCTAGCGCATCAACCACACCGTAGAAGGTCTGCATCACGGTTACAAACGATGCAAAGAAGGTTCTCTAAGTCTCGCATCAATTCAGCAACACTACTAAGAGAGATAATTGCATCGATGATGATTTTGAGCTCTTCATAATATAAAGCGATACACTTCTAAGATACTCGTTCATTGTTACCAACTGAACTTCCAACTCAACTAGATGGTCCTACGAATAACACTCACAGAACAAACCAACCAATAAAGAAACAACGCTCACCTTCGAATTCCCTACAATCGTCCTTAGTTGATTATTGTATGACTCCAGAACTGAGGGAATATCTTTCTATCCATCATTTGAATCAAAAAGACGCACTGGCCAGTTTGGTGACTTTATATTTCTCACATAAGTCAGTGGCGATTCAACAGCAAAGGAGCCACTGCTTCGGAATGATCTCCGCTGCTCATTGAGCTGTCGCTGACTGCTCCGATTCACCTCTTCATTCAAAGTAAGTGCCTTTGCATTTGAGAGCAGCAGAGAGAAAGGGAATGACAACAGCGGGCCAAAATACACGTCCTCTGTAAAGCAGATTGAGAGCGAGAGATATTCAGAGAGCTTCACGAATCGGTTTGCATTCGCAACGTCTTTTATTTGTGGGCAGAAGAGAGAGACAAGGATTCTATCGTTGATCGACAGCCGGAGACGTACAAGTTCTCCACTTCGCCTGCTTCCGTCTGTTTATCAGCGCTCTGCGAGCCGAAATCCTTCAGCAAAAGCAGCATTTTCGTCTACTATCGAGTCGTCGCCAGTCCCTACTTCTGGAAATCCACATCGTTCGAAGAAGCTGATGGGGTAAAACTTGGGAAACGCGTCGCTTCGAAGAAATCCAGTCCCCTGCATGATCTGACGAGTGAGGTTGTGCAGCTCGCGAGTTCCCTTACGCAACTACATATTCAATGACTCCACCTACAGCTACAATCAGTCGATAATACACCACCAGAGCGGGCTCACGGACATCACCAGGAAAATGCAAATCGATAAAGAGCAGGAGGCGACCAACCCATGCAATCGCTTCCAAAACGAGACGGTGACTCTGCGGATTGTCTAATAAATCCTGGACTAGTATCAACGATTCACCATATTGCTACACTGGACATGTCTATAATAATCGTCGTCTAAATTACTGAATATCGTATTGATCTGGTTGACCAACAAGGCAACTTTGTTTAATACGGTGCCAAGTCTAGTTACGAACAAAGAACATAAAATATACTTTTGAATCCACACCATATCCTTTTCCCCTATTTCCTTTTCCATCTCCTCATCACTTAAGACACTCCGGATTTGTTTATCGTATCTTTGTATATCACTGAAATAACTGATGGATAAGAAAATGATTTGAATCGTTACGTGAACGGAAGAAGTACAGAACGCAACTTTTGCCCAGACCGTGTCGATGGATCCAGCTGCTGTTTGAAGAGTCTAACAATGAGCCAGGAAACCATTTTTCATCCTACGAGCAAGGAAGTAGAGCAAGCAGCATCAGCTGCTGATACAAACAATCTGCATCATTAATCGCATCTCTTATCCCATCGCAACATCGCTCAAAGTCAGATGGCATTATAAAAAGTGATTTGATCACACAAACAAATACAACTAAAACGAAAAGTGAACTGGGATACAACGAATACAACGAGCGTCATTAGAGAAAAGTACACAGACTCGAAGTGAAAATCCTAATTGGAAGTGATCGCAGGAGAAATCATTCGCAACATAACTAAGCGCTGGATGAAATACAAATGGGATCTCTAGGTTCACCTCACTCCCGATATCAATCGTCTCTCTCACGACGTCTACGAGTGAGAGCAAAACACAATTTCAACGAAAATCGAGAGGTTTCCTGGAAAGTTCTACCAATCAAATCGGAGGAAAAGCCCTACTCAACTCCTCATTCTGAACCAGTCCAACAGACACATTGACAATGTCCACTGTGCTGTCGTGGATCAGAACAGTGCCCTGCAACCCATCGCAGTAGCGAACATTCGTCGAATCAATTGTACATGTAATATTTACATCAGGACACAAGTCCTTCCTGTTCGAGCAAGATGGATGCTCGGCCATCTGAATGTCTTCTTCGTTCATAGTGAACGAAAAAGGAGAGATCGCGGCAGTACTCTACAAATCATCAGCAAGGAGTACAGCTACATAATGCTTTACTTCGATGTTTTTTCGAACGATATTTCGTCGAAAAAGTAATTGCGTATACGCAGATAACGTGTAACGAATCTCAATTCCAAACCCAGTATAACTATCGGGAAATCGGTACTACTTGTCAGACCGAGAGCAGGTAGCTACGTGCAAACGTTCAGATTCTGCACGAAGATTAAACTCAAAAGGGCAACCCGATTTTTGAGATATTAATATCTCCTTCTTGTCCTCAAAGAACGTAACACGACGCTTTGCGAACAAACTGGTACTAAACTCAATAAGGATAAGCAAATCTACTGAGAATTGATGAACACACATGCTGTTAATACAACATAGCCTCTAAATTCTTTGTCATCCGATAAACAACTTGATGGTGCAATCTCCACAACACCTGAAACGGTATCCTACGGCTCATAAACAGAAATAGAACCTCACCCCAGAGACCTCCTTATCGGTGTTGATGACTAATCGCATTTTCTGTGAACCGTTATCTTCAAATGTGAGAAACACAATTCATGACAACAAAAGGTCCGAAATTGGGAGTGTAAAGAAACACAATCAGAATACAACATGCTTTATAATGAAAAGAGGTCATCAAACACATCTTTCTTCGCTGCAGGAGCAGGGGCAGCCGGAGTCAAGTTCTTCTTCGTAAAATCAAAGTCCATCGAGGCGAAAGGATCTACAGGTGCCGGAGCGGGAGCGGGAGCGGGAGCAGGGGCGGGAGCAGGGGCAGGAGCTGCAGCTTGTCGAGGGGTACGTCGAGGAGCAGGTTCATCATCAAAGCCCCAATCATCCGCAGTGGGCTGACGAGATGTCTTCTTCGCTCTGCGAGGCGCGGGAGCAGGTTCATCGTCCCAGTCTTCCGCTGTTGGTTTCCTTGCACGGCGAGGTGCGGGAGCGGGTTCCTCGTCATCGAAGAGGTCATCGATGGTGGTCTTCTTCGCTCTGCGAGGCGCAGGCGCAGGCTCATCGTCCCAGTCATCAGCCGCCGGTTTCCTTGCACGACGAGGCGCAGGAGCAGGCTCCTCGTCATCGAAGAGGTCATCGATGGTGGTCTTCTTCGCTCTGCGAGGAGCGGGAGCAGGTTCATCGTCGAATAGATCGTCCACAGAAGCCTTCTTCGCTTTGCGAGGCGCGGGAGCGGAAGCAGGCTCCTCGTCGTCAAATAGGTCATCGATGGTGGTCTTCTTCGCTCGACGAGACGCAGGCGCAGGCTCCTCGTCGAATAGATCGTCCACAGAAGCCTTCTTCGCTCTGCGAGGCGCGGGAGCCTCGTCCTCGTCGAATCCCCAGTCATCGCTCGTCGGTTTGCGCGCTGCGGAGCGCGAAGGCTTCGCCGGCTCAGCGGGAGCTTCGTCCCACAGTCCGAGACCCAGCAGATCGTCCGTGGCAGCGGCAGACTTCGTCTTGGGCTCCTCCGCGGTCTCTTCAGGCTCTGCACGTGCGGGACGACGACGCGTGGACCGCACCTGGACCTCGGGCTCCTTGTCCTCCACGGCAGGCTTCCGAGAGCGACGAGTCGGCTTGGGGTCGTCGTCCCAGTCGTCGTCCTTCGAGGGCTCGTCGTCCCAGTCGTCGTCTAGATGGGAGGGGAGGAAAGGACCTACGCTTGCGCTTCTCCTCGGCCACCTTCTTCTCGTAGCGGATGTACATCTTGGAGAGCTGCTGACACATGTCGTTCAGCGTCAGCAGATGGCTCAGTAACTACGTCGTTAGACAATCACGTGGATACGTTCTCGTCTTCGCCCCTGGTGGTCTCGCGATCGATCATCACCATCAGCGCCTTCTGACTGGCCTTGCTGTCCTCTACGATCTTCTACGCCTCACCGCCGCTCCTCTCTCCTACACGCGCCTTTTCGTTGGCAAAGAAGTCGATGCCGTCCTCCTCCAGCTTCGCCAGCAGCCTCTTCACGTTGCGATACAGCTCCTTCGGGTTCAGATCGGCCACCGACTTGGTGCTCACGCCGCTGCTGGCAGAGCTGTAATAGCTGCTCGATGCGCTCGATCGACTCGTTGGCACCGACACCATAGGCACCCACTTGTTCTCCTCCTCGTTCGGAGCCGGCGGGAACCGGATCCCGCTTCGCTGCATGTCCTGGTAGCCTTCCACGATCACCTTCCCTCGGCCCTGAGAGGCATAGGGAAGGAACCCTTCTCCCCACACACGCACCATCGCACGAGCATCGTTCATCAGGTGCATGTTGTCCGCACCTCCTGTCTTCGCTTTGTACTAACGTGAACAGGTCGGAAAAATAATACCAGAATCATCTCTTTCAACTTCCTCATAAACAGAGGATTGCACGTATTATGGAAACGAGCTCCCGTATGCTTAATTAAATAATCGGCCAATCTACAGTAAACTTCGTCCGGAGCAGCAGATACTTGAGAGCTTGACGAATATCACTATTGTTGCTACTCCCCATAGCTTTTGAAAAGACAAACCACACTTCATCAAGGGCATCAGGATCACTGGTGCTGAGGACCATGTCAGTAATCTAAAATGTTATTCGCAGAATCCCCAATCCAAATACCTTCTGAAATTGAGAAGTACTATAGCCACTTGCGTAAATAGCGTCATGAACAGCATTGCCCAAAGGAGTGACAGGCTCACGAATTAATGTTGTAAATTTATCTGCGAGACTAGTAAGACCAGAAAACATTTCGTTTTTGAAGAAGAATGTAGGGGATGAACAAATTTGCACATGCGATTATCCTGAAGAGTTTGGTTAAACAAATCAAAAAACAAAAATTAGTACAAATCATAGAAATCCGGTTTAGGAAGATAATCTGGATTAGGACGAGGAAACCGAGGATGAGGCGAACCATTCGGATTAGGCCCAATAGGTCCAAAGGGGTCATGACGAGCTCCTGGAGGACAACTCAGTGGATCGCGATCATCTCTTCTTCGCTGAAAAAACTGAGGTCCCATCAAACTACATTGACAGCTCGCTTAAGAAACTACTTGCCTCCTGGGATCAACGAAGGTCCCGGCAAACGGTCCGCGTCGAAAGAGGAGCGAGGATTCTGGAATACGGAAGGATGCGAAAGATGAGTAAGCTGATGAGTATAAAACAAGACAGCCATACAAAGGACTGAAGATCCTGGGTCCCTCTTTCGCTCCAACTAGGTTTCACAGACAGTGATTCTCCCTGACTCGAGAGTCGAATTTCGTCACTCACCCTTGTTATCTACAAAGAAACGAGGACAATCTCATACACGAATCGATGTCATCCTGTCGTTGATAAACGTTATCCCATCTTTGTTGTCATCCAGAATTCTGTCCAACTCATGAGGATCGGATGTTTTCTGGCCACCTATCTTTGGAGCGTACTGGAATCCTATCTATGACTCGAGTATATCAAAATGACCATGCTGCTGCAGTAAATCAAAGACAATGAAAGTCTTATTTCCTAAACGCTCATCTGGCTATTACGAGTGTGAAAATACATACTAATTCGCTTTATGCACAGTCCTAATTCCTCCTTCACAATGCCAGGACCCAATTCTGATTCTAACTTTTTCACTCTTTCAAGATCGTGATCCTGTGCTACACAGTAAGGATTATCCTTTTTCTCTACTTGGGTTTTCCATAGTAAGAGATGATGACAAAAATAGACACAAATTGAGCACTTTAGTCTAGAAAACAAAATGTCGGCGCCTCTACCGAAAGTGTTTGTGCAAGACTTACCTCCCAAAGGTGGCTATCCTCTGGTAAAGTAATGGCTGCTTAGCTAGAGTAATGGTTGTAGTCCAAAAAGAAATCTCCCTGTCCGTGTATCTGGAGCAACTATGTGGCTGATTGGAGCTGCTACCATTGGATTTGGACTCTGGAGAATGATGTACGGCATTCGCAAATTGAAGTATGGTTTTGGAGTCGATTTTACTCTTAAGTGAAATGGACCAGGAACGATTCGATACTCGTCTTGCTATTAGTCCGTTTCTGCAAGCAGAGGAGGATATTCGGTAAGGAACTAGTGTTATCTCTTTTAATACGATAGCTACTGCTCCGAAGAGTCAGAAAAGCTAGAAAAGGAAAGAGAAGTGATGAGAGACATTCCAGGTTGGGAAGTGGGTAAGAGTGTGTATAATTCTCGCAAGTGGGTTCCCAGACCGCAGCATTAACTTTATAGTATTCGTGTTTTTTGTAAACATTCTATTGTTTCGCAATCCACTTTGATTCGGCTTGTTCAAACATGTCTTTTTGCTTAAAATCAATATTCTCCTTCATCAAGAACTGTACATACCTCTTCCCTTCCTCCTCCAGATCCTTCACTGCTTTGGATTTGTCAGGGTTCTTCACTTTCGCAAGTTTTTCCGCTATTCCATCACACCGAAGATACACATGTGTCAGTCCCATCAAAGCGATCCATCGCTGCTCCTTTGTAACAGTAGGCCATATGTCCTCTACATCTGACTCCACACAATGAACCCAACTTGGAGCTGAATCGTTCTTCCCAGTGATCAAACGGATAAAAGTATGAATTAATTTGTCATTAAATAGCTCGAAGAAGAGGCTCCTTTTTCGCTGCGTCAACTCGGGATCTCTACATTCACAAAAGAAACACAAGAAGACTTCATTGCCATTTCAATATCCTTCTCATAGCGAATCTTATCTACTCTTACTCCATAGCTGCACATCTCCAGAATAGATGGATTCTCTGCCTTGTATAGCGCTTTAATTCTGTTGTGACGTTCTTTGTACCCAATACCTGTTCATCATTCCACACAACAAACCACACCTGGATTCACTTCGTGAGATTCAGGAACCATGATAATATAATACAGTGGGAGTCTTGCTGCTGGCCCGCGTACTTTATCGCGATAATCTACTGATCAGCAATCCACTGCATCTCCACTAATTATCTCCTTGTGCTCTGCTGCTGCTGTTTCCATATCGATATAACGTTTTCGATCCTCCTCGGGAAGTGCCTTCCATTTCTCTCGCAAAGCAGATAATATTGAAGATACATCGTTAACTATCCCATTACTCAATTCTTCATCCGCAACTCTTTGATCGTTTCCTTTCCTTTGGAAATTGCTCACGGATAAAGCAGCTTTCAGCATCTCTTTTTCTCTTTAAATCTTGGAGTTCCTTAACTTCTGGATTCTTAGCTTCCTGTGCTGTTTCTTGAGCGATTTCTTTGATTATTTTCTGATCAGATGGCTTCCATTGAGCATACTCTTCCATTAAAAGCTTGTAGCCCATGTTCTTGTGGGGTACATTGAATTGCTCAGTAATGTAATCTCGGTAAAGTTCTTTATACAAGTCACAGGGAGCCATTTTCTTCTTCCCCGAGGAACATTCTGCGCTCCGATCTTCATATGGTTTCTTTTGTTCAGCAGTTAACGCTTCCCAGTCCTGTAAATACTGGCGTAGATACTTTGGCTTTTCCTTAACTACATATAACAGCACACGTGAACACTTGCATCGGTCCTCCGCCTTTTCTAAACGGATACGATCCTCAAAATAATAAAACCGAGCAGGTCTCCACTTCATACTTATCATTCGATTATTTCGTGTGATTTTCAACTGCTGGTCTTTGCAGGGTACTACTATTTCGCTCCACACTCCTCGAGCCTTGTTAGTGTCAGCTGCTATATCAATGTAGGGCTGTCTCTTTTCTACAGGTACTTTATCGGATTCCTTTGCTGTCAACCGCGTAAGCGACTCATCGATATTGTCTATGGTTAACGAAATTACGATAGAAAACCTAAGGTATCAGACTGTATATATCGCCGATGGATGACGGCAAATATATACCTCCAGTCCACTGGAAGCTTTTCTTTGGTGTAATGGTCCCGCCTTTCTGCTTCAATTGCTTCATACGGCTTTCTTTTTTCCTCAGAGAGGGTTTTCCATTCATTGTAGATGTTCTGAACTGTCTCATAGGGATCGATATCTATCATAGGAATCACTTCATAGACATACTGGGATCCTTCTCCATCTCTCGATCAAAACATTCGCAAACATAATAGCAACTGGCGCTTAGAAATCCAAATATGAAAATACCTATATCTCATTATGTGTAATGGTTGTACGATGTTGCACCTTTCGGAATTTTAAGCTCACTTTTCTATATGTTAATTCAACACTATTTCTTACGAGCCGTTGTATTTTTCCATCACTTCGCGTCGCTTGGCAATGACTTCGTTATAAATGGTGATAAACGGTAATTTCTCTCGATCTGATAACTTCTTATAATCGGCAGTCAACGCATCCATAATCCGAGTTGGTTCATATTCCCCAGTAGTTCCATAGTTTTTCAAAATTGAACAATAATAACTACTAGGATGTGGACGACGAGAAAAACTACTCAAACTCACCTCTCCCTTCTCGAGTGGTTCCTTCGCATACTTGTTAGCATATATCAAGCTGATATGGATATATTCTTGTTTGTCCTTGTCTTCCAAGTGATTCCACTCCTCGAATAGTTGAACAAATATCTCGTTTACATTCTCCTCTTCGTCCATAGTTTGGAAACGTTTGCCAAACTGTTTCCACAGGTAATAGAACAAAGGAGATCGATACACTCCCATTTTAAGAGTTAAATTTCGATAATGCAGTGCTTTTGAAATATCTTTCGAGTCACTCCTCGAATCGATCTCGTTCATGAATCGCGTATAGTCCTGAGAGGACAATTTACTGAATAACGTGCGCTGATAGACAGAGAGATTTTTCCAACCGTCGCGAAGATATTTCAGATGGTCCTGGCGATTGAAAGAGGGGTTTTCCTCCATAACAATGTCCCACTTGTACAAATAGTAGTAGTCCATACGAGAGAGATAAGGAACAGGAGTATCCCCTAGTTGTGATACCATGGATGGAAAGCAACGATCAGTAGATATTACAGTATAGTAACTAGAGTATGCAGAGGGACTATATGAAACAGGAAAAGCAAAGGTACAATCGCTTTTTGTATACTTTGAATTCGTCTATATAGCGCTTCTTCTCCTCCTGTGCCTTCTTCTGATATTTCTACACTCACAGAACATGAAAGTACAAACAGAAATCTGCTTGTCGGAGAGCAGTGACCATTTCTCCAGATACTTGTCAAGAAATGATCCCTCGGGAATCTCTACAAGTGACCAAATCAATGCAGTGGTACTATTCGTTCTTTTTTCCTCCTTTCGTATCTTCTTTACGACATAATACCAGAATGGACTTCCAACTTTGCGTGGTTCGGGAGTGAATCGCATGCCTTTAGTCTCATACGGCTTCGCTGAACATTATACAATACAGAAACCCTCACAAGTCACCACGGGAACGTCAAAAGTAGTCAGAGTACCTTCTTCAACATTTTTCTTTGCATCAATCTCCGCTTTTGAAACAATTATTTCCTATCCCATCAAGAGAAACCATCTAAAATGTACATTGTACAACTTTGTGATCAAAGGAACCGCATCTTCTAAGGAGTGTTTTTCTAGACCCTTCTGCTTCTCAATATAACGACGTATATCCTTTATTGACAAATCACTAGTCTCTACACAATATCACTCTAATACTCTATGTCGTCCACAAGAGAAATCACTCTGCTAATAAAATCACGTATCTCATCCTCAGAAATCAAATCCATAATACAAGAAATGTATAAAACAAATAGATCATAGTTTCATATCACTTTGGCCTCGTTCTGCAGCATCGGTTTTCCGCTTCATCTGAGCACTATGCTTCCTTTCCCTATACTAACCCATTTAAAGCAACGACAGCAACTACCTTTCTCTCCTCCTCACGTTCCCGTTGCTCCATCTCCTGTTCCTCTCGATCGCGATTCAACTCGTCCTGGATCCAATCATATGCAGATCCTGACCATCCAAAAAAGTCAATTAGGCGATATCCAACGTTTGCACAAACTTGACATGACAGAAGTGTAAGTAAATATCACTATTATAGGCTGACATATATGCATAATGTAGATTATGACGGAGAATCGTGAATAAACTCAAGTGATCAACCAGATCATCTGGATACTCCGGATCCCAATACTATAAATTGGTGAACAATATCTATAAAACATAAGGATTATTCTCGTCGTGTGGTTCCTCAGGAGTCGTGTTTAACTGTTGAGCTGCACGCAGCATGCTCTCAGCCACTTTCCTCCCCTAAGAATCAACACACTGCTAGCAATACCTCAGGAATGCCAGTATCCATCAAAATAAAAATTCCCACACCGGGAATCGAACCCGGATCGGCAGGGTGAGAGCCTGCTATCCTAACCAATTAGACTATATGGGACCTGTTCACTTGCTCCCGTTAGCCCTACATAAGAAAGGAATCTCCATACCCTCCTCAAATATGCCTATTGATATCAACCTCCTGAGAGCATTCAAAGGAGGAGTACCCGATTTGGTCAGGCTTTCCCAAGCGAAGAGGTTCGCTAAGGTGGAACTAGTCGATGAGGTGATTGCTCTTGATGATGTGACTTCTACTTTTGGTTATTATGCTATAGCAGTGGAGAAAACTTGTGAGTTCTCTAGATAGGCTCAATCGTGACAAACGCTTATTATCAAAGTCTGTATGTTCGTTTTTAGAAGAGTGATTTCCAGATTGGAATAAAACGGAAGCAGGGACTGGACGCCACAGATGAAACACAGAATGCGAATTTATTGAGCAAACAGATCGCAGATATGCAGGAGAGTATCGAAACAATCAGGTCTCAGCGAGATGGGAAGTTGAAGCAGATTGGTAACTTGGTTCATTCCTCTGTTCCTGTGGCAAAGGATGAGGTGGGGCTTGTTGCTGTTCGTTACTGCTAGTCAGATAATGTAGAAGTTGCATCGTGGGGCACTCCTCGTCCCATGACGAAGGAGATGTATTGTCATCACGAGCTCTTGTGGATGATCGATGGATACGAACCAGAACGAGGAACCCGTGTGGCAGGTCATCGTGGTTATTTTCTGAAGGGAAATGCAGTTCTATTGAATCAGGCACTCATCATGTATGCGATGCAATGGAACAAAGATCGTGGTTTCACACTGCTTCAAACACCATATTTCATGAAGAAAGATGTGATGGGTGGTGTAGCACAGCTTGAAGACTTCGATGAATCATTGTATCACGTCGAAGGGGAAGATGGTGAAGATAAATATCTGATTGCAACATCAGAAGAAGCGATGTGTGGATATCACATGGGCGAATGGTTAGATGATAAGGATCTTCCGCTGAAATACAGTGGATTTTCTACGAACTTCCGTAAGGAATCAGGTGCACATGGAAAGGATACGTGGGGCATTTTCCGAGTCCATCAATTCGACAAGGTTGAACAATTCGTGATATCGAAACCGGAAGATAGTTGGCATATGCATGAATATATGATAAATAATTCTCGTGAGTTCTATGAATCGCTGAATCTTCCTTATCGTGTCGTGAACATCGTATCAGGTGCATTGAACAATGCTTCAGCTAAGAAATATGATTTAGAAGGTTGGTTTCCTGGTTACAATGAGTATCGTGAATTGGTATCATGCAGTAATTGTACAGATTATCAAAGTCGTGCGATGGAAATTCGATGTGGTTCAACGAAAAAGAATAATGAAGATAAGAAGTATGTTCACATGTTGAATTCGACTCTTTGTGCATTGACTCGTACAATATGTTGTATTTTGGAGAATTATCAACGATGTGATGGTGTTGAAATTCCTGATGTATTGAAACCATATATGTGTGGAGTTGATTTGTTACCTTTCAAACGTCCACTTCCTCCTTCAATGTTGAAAGCACACGAAGAAAGGAATAAATAAAGGTGTTTGTTATTCAAACAGTTGGACATCTATCAATATACTTTTCTAGAAATGGAAGAAAGGTATTTGGTTCCCCGGAGTAACGAATTGCAATCGCGACACACAGTGGCTGATGCAGGATTGAAAAAACCACCTATGTGTCTATGCCACAAAGCTATCCTACACTTATTGCAACGAACTGTACGTTCAGTCTCGTCAGCTTCATTGTTCTGTTGTTGTTCTCTAGATTTATTGAGAAGCGTAACAATCTCCATATCATCCAATTCGTATCTATTGGTAAACGAACAGAAATACGTCAACACTGGGGGAGTGGTATTATTTCGTCTATGAGTCATTTTCATTTCATGTCACTACTTCCATCTTAGATAAAATACTAAACCAATGACAACTAAACCCAACACAACAATAGTGGTAACGACAGTCCCTAAACGAACAGATCGATCATGAATCACAGAGTCCACAACTGCAAATACTACAATCAACATCAGCTCGATAACATACCTTTGTTCTGGTCATTAAAAGCACTGCATTGAACACGGTACAACGTCCTCGTAGAAGGTACATCAAACGTGATATACGGGTCATGAGACGGGTCATACAGCTTGTTATCGATCTTCACGCCTCTCTTATCAAAGAGAAAGCACAACACTGCAGTATTGAGGTTCGACTTTAGCACGATATGGACTTTGTGATCGACTACGATCGAATTTGTTATCCGAAATTCCGCGTCTTGAGTAATCACCATCTGGCGAATGTCCAGAGGATTCTCCCTCATGTATCCTGCATTGTTCATTGCTATGCAGGTCACATCGTAACTAGTCGATGGCTGCAGGTCCGAAACTAGGAAATACCGCGATTCTACGCTTAGAAGTGAGAGGGAAAAGTACTTCTGATGCGCATCCCAGTGTTGTTCTGCTGCAACGACCGAATGTCAATGAAGTCACCGAAGGGCCAGGCGCCACACCACACTGTCGCCTCCGAAGTCACATTCACTTGAAGTGTTAGCATGATGGGGCTCACATGAAGAACGGCAAAAGACAAGGAAACTGCATGCTTTCCTGGATTGTAGTACGGGTTGGCCTTTCGGAGGTCGTCTTTCCTAGCTGCTTTATTCACTCTAGATTCTGAATGCAACTTTTGATAAAGGAGCTTTTCCGTAGCACTTTGCATGATAGAGTTGCTAGTAACAATACTTTGATCGTTTGTAGCGAGTTTCAAATAAGGATGGCGGCTTTAACTTGCTACTACCTATCTGTCATCAGAAAATGCCAACAAAACGTAATTGTATGTCAGACTGTGCAATTTTTGTTTGCAAATCCTTCTCACTATCAGAAAGCACCAGTTCTTCTTGATCAGTTGATGACATGTCTATAAACATGTAAGGATAACATAATACGTGCAATAACCTACTCTTTTCCTGCTTTGAAGTCAATTCAGTTAGATATCTTGCTTTGGTGTGTATCACTCCTGCGTCCTTTGGATAACACAACGAAACGAAAGTATACAACAGCCTGATCAGAAATACTGAGAACTGCTTCAATACTACATAACACTGAATAAAATGAACGAGGAATCGTTGCCTACCTATCAGCAAATGGCGGAGCATCTTCACATACACGTTTGAAGAATAACTAATTTCTCATACAAACAAATCAAAATATTGAAAGTACACGAGTTGTTTTATATATTATATTACCATCTGGCGAGATCACTGCAATGGTCAACTTACCATCTTCTGTGAGTTGCACTTCCAAGTTGTGAACATGACCCTTCTTTATATCGATGACTCTATTGATCTGAAACTCAAAGCGAAGACCCTGGATGAGAGGTGTGTTGAAGTACATGTCTCCAGAGTACACTGCTGTGAAAAACTTCCCGTTTGCACTGTCACACTCGAACGGCAATGTGTCCTTGAACGGCAAGCAGCTACCCGCGGGGATCACTCTTCTCACTCGCCCATTGTTCAGCCCTATTCCAACGGACGTGTTGATCGACTCGCGAATGTCGACTAAGCGGTCACTTTTCGAGCGAATCACGTGCGACAGAAAGCCCTTAAGCTCCCCAATGGCACTGCAATCCATCGAAGCCGCTTTGAACAACGAGAACACCTCGTTTTTGAGCGGTTCGTACAGCGTCGCTCCGTCCAAAAACACCACATTTTTCACACTCTCCCTCGCGATGAACGACCGCTGAATTCGGTCCTTTTCGTGGACAAATCCATCAAGAATGCCCTGTTTGATGGACCGCATGATGTCTTCGAACAGTCGCTGCAACTCATCGTCGTCGATCGTGACGGAATACTCATCAAAATCGATGCTGAAGTTGTTCATCTCTCTCGCAGACTGGATGGTTCTCAGTAGGTTCGGAAGCTCTCTCTCCCTGTTTCCGTTGAACAGATCGATGTCCTCAGCCGAAGCCTTCTTCACACAGTAGTCGAGCACCGCCTGGTCGAACGAAAAGCCACCGAGCTTCCTGGTGTGGAAGATAGGGTAGTGAGTCATAGTGGCGTTCTCCACAACGACCAGACATCCCTCACATGACAGATATTCCATTGAAAACACAAAGTAGACATTGTTGCGAACAAGGCTGTTACAATCACTGTAAAACGAATATAACGAATGCAACACAGCTGCCTCGGACTCAGTTAGAAAACCACCACAAGAATACCCGGCATCTTGAATGCACGATCTCAGTTTATTCCTCAAGTTAAATCCATAGTACGAAGGAATAGCCATGTACACAATACTTAGATCCTCCACATATTCCGTTACCATTTTGCACACACACTCTATCATCTTTGTAATCACCTCTTCACAAAACAAACAGGTTCCGTTGCTTAACGAATAACGAGGAAGAGAGTTAAATCCACTTACTATCGGTCTGCCAAAGGGAACATTGGATAGATCAGAGGAGCTGTAATCATTATAAGTTAATCCGAATAGAAGGAGAGGATATTTCAGATAATCATAACCTATCCGTTTCAACTCATCATTATCGAGTTGATACGAGCTATCAGAATAGCTCAGCACCGCTGGAATCGAAGAAGCGCAATTCACTGCAAGGGGAGTAAATTCTCCCTTATAGTAACCAGCACATAGACTCTGTGATCCAAAATGAAGAACTATACAGTTTTCTCCTAACTGATTCATAAAAAAATGACTATACCGAGGCT
>JZRM01000518.1:0-10055 GCA_000963415.1 Blastocystis sp. subtype 6
GATTCTTAGGTTTACTGACAGGGGATCTTGAAGATTGTACCACTTTCATTTTTATTTACTTGACACTTTGCTTGTATATGTCATTTCCACCAATTGATCAGCAAATCGATCAAGCAATTCAAGTTCTCAAGCATCTGAAGCGTGAGGTCCAATCAAGTCAAGTGGCTGAAAATGAAAACGGAGAGGAACCAACTTCCATTGCCAACTTGGAAAAGAGGATTGTCGAGCTCTCTTTGGAGAACAAGAGGCTGTATTCATATATTGAGTCTCTAGAGGATCGTATTGATGAATATATTGAAAAGAACTTGGAAAACATTATTCCATCTCGAGTACAGGTGGAAAATGTGTATATATCTGATGTATAGAGTGATATTCCTGATGGAGTCGTTTATGTATCTAATGAGGAGGTGGAACATTATGTAGTTTCTGAAAAGCAAACCCATTCAGGAGAATTTTATGAGAAAGTACCATTTGTTTTAAAGACGTATTGGTTATGTGATTACGTGATGAATAGTTGTTCTCTGGAATCATGTACTATGTCTTCTGAAGGAAGATACATAATGAGTACGCCTTCCGTACCGTATTCCGTCATTTCATTATTTAGACCCTTAATATTGTTCGTTTATGCTGGTCTAGTGGTCAAAAGCCTGGTCGTGCATTGATAGTGAAGAAGAAAAGCAATCCAAACGCCACAACTTTAATGAAGAAAATGATTGGTTGGCTTGCTGACCAAGGAATAGGTGTGATGGTAGAGCCAGATGTCTATGAAGAGATCCAGCCTTGTGCTGTGACAACGTGGAGGGACGAAGTATCTACCTGCTGCTAGAATCACTTTTAGGATCGGTATCGTGTCAGCAGCATGGTTGATTTTGTCATCACTCTCGGGGGAGATGGAACTCTGCTGTTTGCATCCACGATATTCCCCAAGACAGTTCCTCCTGTGATCTCTTTTCATATGGGCACACTCGGTTTTCTGACTCCTTTCTGTGCTGACAACTTTGAAGACCCATTGTCACGTGTAGGGCTTGATTCGTTGGGTGATGGGAAGGTGATTTCAGGCAATGTGCCACTGACTGTGCGCTCTCGCATAGAGTACCAGATTATCCGGTACTACTCTGCAAGTGGGAATCGAAAGTCCATAGACTACTTTACAGATGATGACACTTTGGAGAATCTGAAACCGAAGGTATGGAATTGCAGTGTTTTGGAAGTAGGTGTTGAATGACATCGTCATTGACCGTGGTACTGCCGGCAGTATGGTGGAGTTGAATTGCTACATTGATGCTGACCACATTACTACTGTTCATGCAGATGGTTTGATCATTGCAACTCCTACTGGATCAACGGCCTATTCGATGTCAGCAGGAGGGTCGATGGTCCACCCACTTACTCCTGGTTTGCTGATGACGCCTATTTGTCCGCACACGCTTTCTTTCCGCCAGATGCTGTTTCCTGATAGTACTGTTTTACGCATCGAAGTGTCGATGGAGAGTCGATGTGCTGCTTCCGTCAGTTTTGATGGTCAGTTTAAAGAAAACTTGGATCGAGGAGACGCGTTGATCGTTGCACTGTCGTGGTGTTTTGATTGATAGATTCGTACATCAAAGTATCCCGTTCCCTCTATATCGCCTGATGACAGTAATCATGACTGGTTTAGGAGTGTGAGGGAAGGATTGCACTGGAATAAGGCTACATCATCAGTGATAAAGAAGGAGAAGAATGAGTGATTTAGTTTAGTTCTGTTTCTTCGAACAATCTAGTTCTAAATCCTGAAAGGATTCATTTGTTGTGCTATACTGGTATCAAATTATATTTATTATTCATACTAACGATGGGTTTCCTCACTATTCCTAAAGTCAATCATTGCGCAGGACTTGTTCTCCTTATCATCAATTGCATCCTCCCTGGTAATTATTACTGTCTATTTCGTGATTTAGGAATTGGAACTATGATAGGAAGTCTTATTAATGAAGGAGGATGTGATCTCTGCATTTTCCTCTGTGGATTAATTCAATTACTTACTGCTCCCGTCATCATCGGCTGGGTCTGGTCCATCATCTGGGGATGTAAGATGTGGGTATGATGTTATTTGTTAACAAAAACGATAAATAAAATAACGAAACCCAAGATCATGAACCAGATCCACAGATTTCACATCCAGATCAGGGAAAAAGTATGTACTAATTGCCATTCCCAATGCCTCCAGACCATACATCCCAATGCACGAAATGAAAGTATCGATGATCCGATTGATGAAACTTGCATATTCGTTTGCCAGATAGGAAATAGCATTATTTTGATAGAATATCCTCTCATTTGAAGAAGAAGCCCATGTTCTCGCAAAATATGTAACAAACTTCCAGCAAAAGTTCATAAAATGGAGTGATGAATGGACAAAAAACAGAGACAAGTAGTATGAAAAAGATGTGTTGAGTACATACAAGTACATTCGATAAGATACACTGAACCTATCAACACCGATTATTTCTTGATAATTAGATATATTGAAAGTGTTACCAGTAATGTCTTGCAGATTTGCCGTAACCGCTTCTTCCAAGTAGATATCAACAACCTCATTCGTTCGTTTTAAGAATAAGTCGATATATGATACTTTTGCACAATTCCTGACGAGATCTTTTAGAATGCTCCTACTGTTTAGAGAAAGAGAATTTCTAACTGTCTTTTTATGTTTGGTTCCGATACATACTCATTGAGAGTAACAAACACACTAAACTTCAATCCTTCGCGCAAGGACGTGGCAATTTCACTCGATGTTGGACTTGCAAAGAGGATTTGATATCCAATGGAATCCATAAAATAGACAATAGTTAATTGGTTATGTTTCGGTCTTTTTCATCTATCTGCAAACTACGATCGATCAGCTCGATCTATAGGAAGGTATCCTTCCGTATGGGATGCGAAGAAGTCACTAATTTCTGTCAAATCCCATTTAGTCGTCAATATGGATTAAAATATATTCGAAAGTATTCAACCAATAGTAGTATGAACTATGACTGTCATAAGTGTGTGCTCTTTGAGGTATAACGTAGTGAAAGCGTACAGATTAGAAAATCTCTGACGAGGATTCTTCAGTGAAGTGTATTAGTTGTGAAAAACGATGTATCATTCGAGACCATCATTCTGGTTATTGTTGTGTTCGTTTTAATGATAATGGGAATCTGTATCTGGCAGTATATGGATACCCTTGCGCACTGCAGATCGATCCAATAGAGAAGAAACCACTTTTTCACTTTCTTCCTGGCTCAAAATCGCTCTCTATTGGGACTTTAGGTTGCAATTATCGATGCTCTTTTTGTCAGAACTGGAGCATCTCTCAATGTCTTGGTGTCTCTTATGACCAAATAGATATTGAGGATTTGTTGCTTCAGTCTCGAGGAAGTCAAAAGTATATATCTCCATCAGCAATTGTTGATTTTGCACTGCGTGCACAATGCTCGAGCATTTCTTTCACATACAATGAACCCACTATATGGGTTGAATATGCAAGAGATATTGCAGAAATAGCCCATGCACATGGATTGAAATGTGTCTATGTCACCAACGGTTCTATGACAGCGGAGCACTTACAGTACATCCGACCATTTATTGATGCCATGAATGTGGATTTGAAAGCCTGGAGCTCCGATTTCTACAGACAGCTTTGCATTGGGGATGTAGATATCGTGAGAGAAAATATAAAGCGAATATGGAATATGGGAATATGGTTAGAGGTCACAACGCTAATAATTCCAGGAAAGAACGATTCAGACATGGAACTCTCATCAATTGCTCGTTTTAT
Source organism: Blastocystis sp. subtype 6 (assembly GCA_000963415.1). Taxonomy (NCBI): domain Eukaryota; class Bigyra; order Opalinata; family Blastocystidae; genus Blastocystis; species Blastocystis sp. subtype 6. The sequence goes on from JZRM01000518.1 coordinate 3,800, forward strand.
AGCAGGGATATCTCCCACGATTCCATGGCATATTTCAGCGTTTCATCCAGTCTTCAAAATGAGAGAAGTGAATGAAACGCCTATAGAAACGATGAGGCATGCATCTGAGATTGGGAAGAAGGCAGGGCTAAAATACATCTACATTGGAAATGTTTACTGTGCAGACTGTGAAGATACGTTTTGTCCAAAGTGTAAAGAAAGATTGATCGAAAGAAACCTGTATCAGATCCACTTTCCCCAAAACAAACAGTTTAGTGGATTCTGTCCAAAATGTAGAACACAAATCGATGGTGTCTGGAAGTTTTTTGTTTGTTTATACATTTTTTATTTACGGATCCTATTCCACTGATAACGACTTCATGAGTTACAAATATCAGAAAATTGAACGGGGAATCTTTGGGTCGGAAGATTTTGAGAATTTTCAGAAGTGCCCTGTAATGGATTGGACAGTGATTAATTCCTTGTAGGCTCTTCAGGAACTTAAGGATTTTGTTCGAAAATGTGGAGACAGTGTAATTAATACAAAACGCTCAGATGTTACTGAGCTTTCACCTGTATTTTTAGGAAGCGATTGTTCCGGTAGATAAATGAACGATTAATGAGTATGCTTCGCACGCTGAATAAGTGGATTGATGAGATTCCACCATTAAAGCAGCCGTCTCGCTTTGGTAATAAAGCTTTTCGCATCTGGAACGAACGTCTCTGTAAAGTGGATAATGATTACTCTTTTGACAACTAGGAGGGTCCAACTCTGGTTGAGGCTGTAGTTCAGCAGAATAACCCGATGATGTGCGTAGAGTTATCTGGTTACTTAGAGGAATCGTTTGGAAATCCAACTCGTATAGATTATGGTACAGGACATGAAACAACATTTATCATATTTCTGTGTATCGTCTTTCTAATTGATCCACTCTAGATTGCTTGTATAAGCTTGGTTTTATTAAGGACTCAGATCTGCAAGCCATGATTTTAAAAGTGTTTGCTGCCTATTTAACAGTGTGCCGTCATCTTCAGCGAGTCTATTGGTTAGAACCCGCTGGTTCTCATGGAGTGTGGTCTCTTGATGACTATCAGATGCTTGTATTTTATTTTGGGGCAGCTCAACTACATGGTATGCATGAGTGTGTGCTCATCAGTTAGGAAATGATCGTTTTGACCCAAAGTGTGTTACAGATAAAAAGCTGATGGAGGAAGAGGCTCCTGATTACTTGTATTTTGAGGCAATTTTCTATATCCAATCTGTTGTATCTTGTAGTTGGTTTCATTTATAGACTAAATCTGGCTATTTTTATGAGACAAGTCCAATGTTGTATGATATTAGTGGAGCTGCTTCGTGGAGTAAGATTTGTGGAGGGATGTACAAGATGTGGTGCAATGATGTTCTTGGGAAATTCCCTGTTGTCCAGCATATTCGATTTGGTGCTGTGTTTCCTATGAATTGGATTCCATCACAGAATCCTTCCGAACATGAATACGCTCATATTAAACCCCCAGAGTTGAAGACAGAGGAGATGCCAACGATATTTACGAAAGCACCCTGGGCAAAATAGAAATGTTTGTTAAAAACATGTCACCACAAGTCGTATTTTTCAAATTCTTCATTTATGACTCTATTTAACCTACAGTTGATACCTAGATCGATAGCATACACATCTGTCAACTCATTTTGACGATCCAATCCCCACAGTTCCCTCCATTTTTGATAGATTACGTGTGCCTTCTCTTTCTATATATTATTTTATCCTCTTTCCCACTCGTAAGAAATCATCTACCTCATCTGCAGATAGCCTTGCACAGTAGTTTTCAAGCAGCATAGTCATATACTCTCTATTCTTTTCCTCCTCTTTTTGCTTCCATAACGATCGGCTTTCTTCAATAGCTTTTCGCCCTGTTGATGATTGCAACTCAAGTGTTTCATCGTGAAGAACTAAAAGCAACTGGTTGTCCTGCCGCAATTGGTACGATATCATTGCGATCACATCAATGAAATCATACACATTGATGTATTCCTGATCGAGTTTACTCCAGTTGCGTATGTTCGAATGATTAAATGTCCCTAACTAGCAAGCAAAAGATTAACCTACAATGCATCGTAGCTAGTCGGTCATAGATAGAAGGGACAAAGGGAGTATCGTAGAACTCGACATGAAAGTGTTTTTCAAGATGATCAATTAACTCAAATACTCGATCACGAGGAATAAACAAATCCACATCTGCGGATGAATCGGAGTGGATATCACTACCATCCGAGCGAGCTCGAGTATGCATAGATAGGTTGAAATAACGTAGACATTCGGAAGCCAGGGTGGATGAAATAGGGCAAACCAAAAAGTGATACGATCCCTATGATGAGGCAAACAAACAACACACACCATAATCAATATGTCGAAGCGGTTTGGAAGAGTACTGAACTGCTTCAATAGTGCGAAGAGCGAGTCTTCGGTGATCTCAGCATTCTTTTCTTCTAAAATGACGTTTGCATTCAGCCACTAAATAACATGTTTAGTCGAAATCTCACAGAACTAAAGTAGGCCGCGGCCTCGTCTAGAGTCCTCCAATGAAGAGGGTTATCTAATGAGGAGGAGAACACTACTGTCACTTTCATAAAGGTAATGAGAAAGACGTTCACAGTACATCTCATAACTATACTCTTCAACGATAGAGAAAAACGATGGCTTTGGAAGAATTCTTAAAAACTGAAGTGTGCTTGTCCATAACCCCTGATTCCTTGATCTAACAATGAAAGCATATAGATCATGTATGTAGTGCCGATGAAATATATATCCGACTAGACTGGAAGTTCCCACGAATGCCAATAAGGTAGCTAACCACTTTTTCCATCTATGTGGTGATTGCTGAGAGTTTGACGAATAGACTTGGTTGACAAGTACCTCATATTGTTTACTCTCTTCACTGTGAGTCATAGAATGGAATAACCGAGTTATGCTTCGTTCTAGAGTAATACAAGCACAGTCAACCACTACTATTAAGTTTAAGACTACTGCTTTGTTTCTTTATTGGATTATATAGTTTGTACATCTATACATCACACAGACTCAGTATCATCAACAGGACAGCTTCGAACAGATTGTGCGGATAACCGCACAATTTTCTACAACGATAAATTGAACAATAGAGTTTCTTACAAACATGCATAAAAAGTATGACAATTCTTAATCCATACGCGTTTTTAATCTTCTTTCAATAATTTGATCCGGTGTGATAATATACACAAGACCTCCCCAACCACTATAGGCATCGCGGTCAACAGATGCAAGAAGACACTGAGAAATGACTTCAAATAATTCTTCAGGTTCCATGTCGTCCTTATAGCTATATGACACATCACACCCGATTCTCACAATGCTTCACAGGTACCATACAAGCTCTCAGCACAGGTCGCAGCGATAGCGAACTTTGGCGTATACACTCCGGCACCGATTGTATCCATGGCATTCACATAGGGCTCACCATTCTGACCTTAAGAAGAATCATGAAAATAACCTTGTCCAACCCAGCGATCACAGGCTCGACGAAGTACGGTCCCCAACGATGCTGGTATTGCTTCGTACGTACTAATGAAGCAAAAGCTTCCGGATTAATATCACGATTTTCGCGCAGCCTGTATGTGTTTACTTCATACGTCAGCAACTGGGCAAAAGTCTGTGCATCTGACTGTAAACCATTGAACCCGATAAATATCTGGTCCGTCATTTTATATATTTTCGAGAAGTTACAGTCGACAGTTTGATATTGCGCTCCAAGTCTTAAATCACTAAACTAACAGCAAGCAGTATGATTCTTACCAAGCAATAGCTACACAGTTCTTACCCTTCATGGCAAGAACTGCTGCTCCGTTATATGACATAATATCAGACATCTTTCAACTAAAGAAGACTAAACAGCATAAGCACACAACAAAGTCCGACATTCATAAATCCATACTTTCGTTCAATGCTTACTCTAAACAATTCAATGAAAAGGATTCACTGCAAAATAGTACCCAGAAGTATTCGCAATATAGGGCCGATTTTTGGAATTCAATCGATACAGCATTTGATAAAGAAGAATGGAGTGCAAATAGTCGTAGACAGTTCGTAGTCTATGATGGTGCATTATTGAAAATGATGTACTTCTTTTCAAATGTGATGTTCGTCTCGAAATATGCTATTGTATTCTATACTCTGTAAGCTTTGCATATTGCTATCAAGGATCCCGCGGTTTTCTCAGAGTTTCTAGAATAATCCATTTCAGTACTATTTTATTTTCTGTCTTGTAATTTAGTATTACTGAAATAGGATGTCGGTGCGTGTATGAGATATGAAGTTTAAACAATGTATAGGTTCCTCCAATGAAATGGACTCAGGTCGGACAAATCGTCTTTCTGACCATAACAGTTTGTGATCTAACGGATGTAAAATTAGATTTCGATGCTACGCATATGACTTTCAGGTAATCTTGGCGTACCTTTTTGATTTATAGTGGGAAGCAGGGTGAACAAGAGTACGGAGTCACTCTGGAGTTCTTCGGTACCATTGTACCAAAGGTATACGTCTCTTTGGTAGTATTCTGTAGAATTGCAAGTGGTCTCAGAATGGGCAGTGCGTTTCGATTTTAATTGAAAAGGAATCGGAAGGCAAATGGAATTCTCTATTAAAGGTAGTGATTTGTAGGAGTAGTCACAATTAGGAAAAGAATTTGTACAAACATTTGATTCAGGTTGATTGGGACCACTATCAGGACTCGGATGACGAAGATAGTGGCATTACGCCTGCTCTTCCTGAGAACTTTGAGAATTTGATGAAGCAGTATCAAGCAGATGATAGTCATGTAGATGGTTGTGACTCTTGCGACTCTTGCGACTCTTGTGACTCTGAAGAGTCTGAAGAGTCTGAAGAGTCTAGCGAAGAAGAAATGCCTCCTCTTGAATCAACTGAATATTCTGTTTGTAAAAAACATCTTAGATGCGTTTTGTGTTACCTATACCTCTTGAAATATCATCCAGCCAGTCTTCGTCATGTCTTTCTCTACAGTTGATCCTATGAACATATTCGGAACCTCATCGTTGCTTTATCAACGAGATCTTCATCGTCTTCTAATCCCTCCTCTTCCAGCTGCTTATATTTTTTATCTGGTTTTAGTTCATTCTCTCTCTCTTGCTCTGCTTCGTGCATATGATGCAGCTCCTCTTCAGCATAGTCTTCCATTGTGCGAGAAGGAAGATTCCACCAAGGCCTAAAGACACTTGCTTTTATCGTCTGACGAGTGACTGACATATCGGTTCCTATCTTGATGACCTGCATGGGTTTTTGACTCGCCTCTTCATATCCTCTCCTACAATAAACTAGAGTTCGAATAGATACACAACCTCTCGATGAAGGTCCTTTCCAGCGTCTTGCATTGTTTTCATATACTGGAGAATCTCCATCTCTTGGGGAATCATGTGAAGGTCATTTAATGCCTTCCTAGAACAACTTTGCAATGCAAGAATCCATTTCTCACGTTCCAGATCTTCATCGACAATGCCTCCCTTTTCCTTCTTTTCCTCGAGGAACTTTATCTCCTCAAGACGGCGATTCGTTTCTTTTTCTACACGGAGACGTCGGATCTTTTCCTCACGGATCACTGCAGCATCCGGCTTTTTATGATTTTCTTGCTCTCTACGATTCAAAATGCACCATACATCTCACTCCAAATAACGCTCGTATTCAGTGATTTCATCTTTTTCCAGCACTTCAATACGCTTCAATACATCGAGAAAAGACTCCAGATAAGAAACTGCTTTCTCTAGACGCGAAAGACGGTCCTTCATTCCTTTTTGAAACACAAAACCCAAGTAGTAACCCACTATCAAGTATTTGATGTCATCTACAAGATTAGAGAATATCCAGAGATGAAACCAGTAGAAGTATCTTTGATTGTTTCGTTGATGCTAAAGAGATGTTCTTTGCGAATCAGTATTTCACACTTCAATGCACTCTCCTCTAGTTCACTAATCAGTTGGTTCCCAGTTTGATCATTTCCACCAAAGAATTCTGTACTCAGACGATTGAAACACTTCTGGCATCTTGCAAAAACGTCTTCAAGTTGTGACGCTACGTTTGAATTATAAGCTATTGCTACACTCAAAAGCACTCTCCATTAGAAAAATAATGTACTTTAACAAACAAATCAACTGATTTGAAGTAAGAGGAAACAACTCGTGGGTTTTATGTTTACCAGTCATCATCATCGTCACCGAAGAGACCACCTCCGC
>JZRM01000045.1:0-25436 GCA_000963415.1 Blastocystis sp. subtype 6
TCTCTCTCAATATACATTCTAAACAAATTCAAATCATAGTTGGAACAAACAAATAGACTCATGAATCCAGTGGACAAAAACTGAGTTATTTCTTATCGATCAAAGATCCTTTACTTCGCACCATTGACCAATCAATATCGGAAAACGTACCGCCCGACCCCTTTTCCCAAGGACTAATATCCTTCTTCATTCCTGGCTGTGGTATTTCTGTAGGATTTGACTTGGCCATTTTCACGTTTGTCAAATTCCGGAGAGCCTTGTCCAGCAAGTTCAGGACACGTTGCAAGTCCTCTCTCTTCTTGACAAGTCCTTCATCTTCCTACACTTCATCCCCTCTCGTTCCCCTACGGCCATCAGTCCCTGCACCAGGCTCTTGTTGTAGATGTTCGCGATGAGGACGTTGTAGACGTTGTCGACAGTCTGGTTGAGCAGGTACAGAGTGATGCACTAGATGTGAGGGAGCGGTCGATTCTACCTTGGGAAGCGAATCCATGATGTTCTTCTTCACCGTCTCGAGATAGGTGTCGATCAGTCTCGACATGTATTCGATCATCACCTGCTCGTTGCTGCTGTACTCGTTCCACTCCCCGCTCTCTCTCAGCACGCCTATCTTGCTGCTTCCGAACACAGAATCCTCTCCCTTCTCCTCCTCCTTCTTCTCCTCCTTCTCCACCACGAACATCTTGCTCAGCGTGTCTCTCCACGCCTCCTCGGTGCTCGCGATGTTCACCCACGCCACCCAGTTGTTCATCAGAGCCTCGCTCTCCACCCTCACCCCGATCGTCTGCTCTCCTGCCACGATCTCGAACTCAAACTCGCCCATGGCTGCATTGCTGTGCACTGCACGTGACACTGCTCCCTCCAGAAACACCTCGCTCACTCCAGGATCGCTGCGCTCCATAAACGTAGACGTGTTGAACAGCAAGGACCGCTGCTTCACCATCGCATACATCCGCTCAAACCGACCTCGAGACCCCCTCAGCCACACCCAGCCCTGCACCATTGGCTCTTGAAACTCCTTTGGATCGTTGGGGTTCATCTGCTGCGCAAATCGCTATTCTTGAGAGGAGCTTTCTGACCTACCGCTCGTGCCGTCGCGATTGCACTGCCTTGCAACTTCTGGATCTTCGAGGCGGACAGTTCTTCCTGCGCCGTGTTGATGTACGCCTTTTCCATCTCCAGAAGCACGTGCACCATGTCTTTTGCGATCGAACTCTTCTCTTCCAGCAGGTTCAACGTCTCGTGGATGACAGCATCGCGAAATCGGGGGAAATACTGGAACTCCGGAATCCGAATTGTGCTCACAGCCGACTGGAACTCCGTTTTCACTTTCTCGATGCAGACAAAACAGGGCGTTTCGAACTGGGAGAGACATTTCCCAATCAACATCTCTAATGCCTTCTCCGAGGCGAACAGTCCTCCGTGAATCCCGCGGTTATTCACGATAGCAGTTCGGATTTCCTTCACTCCCAGACACTGCCGTGCGTCCAATGACTGGATGCCACTGGTGAATTCGTGCGAAAATATATCGAGAATTCGCGCACCGCCGGTGAGTTCCTCCTCCCCCTGGTTCGTGTCGGTGCCCTTTCCAAAGAGGAGAATCTTGAGCTGTTGAGAGAACGTGATGAAGAGCTGAACAGCCGTAGCATTGACATCAGCGAGTCCATCGTTGATGCTCTTCAGCTCTGCGAGCTGAGCACTGATCTGCTGGCGATACGTCGTTACTTTGGAGATGATTTCTGGGAGGGAGCGACTGATGTGCTCCACGAGAAGACTGTTCAGACGGTTGCGGAGATACTGGGTGCCCATGCGTTCACATCGGTCAGGATAGTAGGTTCGGAAGAAGCGACGTTCGTCCTCCCACTGACGATGCATGTCCTTGCGAGAGTTGATGTCGTTCTGACTCCTATTGATGACTCCCACGTAGCCCAGCTTCAGAGGAATCACGTGGCCATCGAAAATATCGCTGGCATCCGTGCCCTTGTCCATGATGTCAACCTTGGTAATTACGCCAATCGTTCGCTCGCCCGAAGGGTCGTATTGCTTGGCTAGTTGAATGGCGTCGCTCAGAGCTAAATCCGTATTCGCTGCCGTCACTGCCATGATGATGCAAGAGGGCTCGCGGATGTAGCGAACCACCATGTTGCGGAGAATCTCCTCGATGTTCTTCGGTTGATCACCCACTGGATTGCGAGTGATGCCTGGAAGATCGATCAGTGTGAGGTTCACCACGTTTGGAGAGTAGATTTTTAGATTAATCGGTTTGTCGGTGACTGCGACTCCGGTTCCTGTTTCGCGTTCTGTTTGGCTTACGATTTCATTTCGAACCTCATCAAAATCGTAAAACTGCTTGTTTGGTTTATGTGCAAATACAGCATATTCTAGGCTAAACAAACTCCATCAACTCGCACCTGTTGTAAGATCCTTCACGCGTACCAATTGCAGAACAAGTGGACAGCGCGTAACAATTCCACTACCTCGAGGAAGGAAGTCTCTTCCGACAATGTTCTCCAACACGGAGCTCTTCCCACTAGACTGACCACCAACAACTGCAATCTGGGGCAAATCGATAGGATTGCCACCTACTGATCAACTTAGAGTCCAATCATGTACCGACTATTGAAAACACTTCCTGAATATCATTAATGATAGAAATCAGTCCCTGCATTCCAAAATCACTCCCATTATTACTCATGATAGGGTTCGAGGAATAATCTGACTGGAAACTTGTTACAGCAAGAAAACTGTTTGTGTATCTATCTCTTGATGCTCTGCAGATTTAGGATCGTTATGCCTTTTCTCAACATCCAACATCTTTCTTGTTGAACATGAACACTCTGCTAGTGGAAATGAAATTGTGATACTGATTGAGTAAGATGGGATTTGGATCCTATTCCAGCAATTCGATGGAATTGTCCGTGCTCTTGATAATCATTGAATTTCTCTGAGAATGAAATAGAATTAAAATGCTGCTGTAGAAATTCAAGAACTCATTGAAAAGAAAACTATTTCTTTTGTAAGAGGCAAATATCCTATTGCTCTCTCATATTCTATGAGAACACTTGGATTCGTCTATCATTTCGTAGAGAACGTTTTCCCGAAGCAGGAAGAGAGTGCAGCGAGTGTTTGGAAATAGCAGTGCTGCGGACATAGAAAACCAATTCAGATTCGCTGTAATACTGCTTATTCAGTAGATGAGCCTATATTAATCAGGTCACTTTGTTGATAAACGTGAGTTAACAAGAGGCGAATTGACTTAAATCGGGACATTTCTGGAGTATCTCCTTTTCTCTATTCCTTTCCTTACATTTATCTTTATATACCATGCTCTCTAGGTACGAGACTTTTCTGTTTTGCTCATGCCAAAGATTCACTTCAAAGACTCTTGCTAGCGCTCGTTCCCTGACTGCTCGCTCCTTTGCTACCTATTTCTCCAAGGATCACGAGTGGATTGAGGTATTGAATGAAAGGGTATCGTGATGTGTTTTAGTACACTGCTGGAAAGCCTGCTGTTGTTGGAATCACTGACTATGCCCAGCATTCTTTGGGAGATATCGTGTACGTTGAGTTGCCTGAGGTCGGATCCACCATCAAGGCTGGGTAGTTTTCTTTTCTTGTGGTGATTTGCAGAGACTCTTTCTCTTCCGTCGAATCAGTGAAGGCCGCTTCTGATGCATTCTGCCCTGCTACTGGAAAGGTTCTGGAAGTGAACACTGTAGTTATGGTGGGTTCTCTTGATCATAGGCTCTGTCCGAGACTCCTTCCATTGTCAACGAGTCTCCCATGGAGAAGGGATGGTTCATGAAGCTTGAGGTGAATATTGGCAGAGGTGTTGATTCGTAGCTTTCAAACCCTGATGAGCTGAAGGAGCTGATGGATAAGGCTGCTTATGATAAGTTCTGCAAAGAGGCTGATCATTAATTGTTGCTTTTTGTTAACAAACATGGCAACTACTTTCTTGTTGTAATTGGTTCAACTCGCGTTCTGTCAGCTGTTGGAACGACCTCCCGATCGCTTCGTTGCTTTGCACACTATCGTAATCCTCCCAGTATTGCTTGATGTACTTGAGCAAGAATGGGTTGTTGAAGTTTTCGATCAGGTCTTTCACCGCCTCGTTCTCTTTCCGAATGACTTCCAAACGTTCCTTTTCATCCTCAATCGCTGACAAAGAGTTGCGGCGAGTCGTTCCCTTGCTCTTGCTCATATACATCCACTTGCACATCTCGTATTGCTCTATGATGATGTCTCCTCGCAAGAAACTCATATAGCTCATCGCAGTGAGCAAATCCAAGTACTATTCATCACTCTACACTTCCATCCTCACCTCGATGACCCCTCTCGCAAAGTTGAGAAACCGACAGTTAGGATAATATCTCAGAATCGTCACTACGTGTCATTCTGGAAGAGCAACGACTCGCTGAATTCGTCGCATCCTGCATGGAGAAGCAGTAGTCTTCCGAGGTCCACAGGAAGCACAGATCCATGGGGAGGATGTGGGCTACGTGTCAGCGGCACAACGGGATTACCGAAGCAATCGCCGACGTAGTAGAGAAGACCGAACGCGAGACTAAACACCCAGGAGAGAAAACAACAGAGGATCTTCCGCCACTTGAGCTTCTTCCAAATAGATGGGAGGAAGAAATAGGAGCAAACAACATCGATAGAATACGCAATACAACCATACACCGCCAACTTCGTAGTGAGCTAGATTTAAAACAAGCTAGAGTGGAAACACTGCTGTGATAGTCAGGATAATTCAAAATGTCAAAGAGACTAGTGATAAAAAAGTACACATTGCTGTGAGTCGTTAGAATGAAAATGATCTACAGATCACGCTCTATTCGGAGAGCTACCAGCTGGCAGAAATCAAAGATACCTCGAAAAAACAGGTTGGGGATGACAAATTGTGCATACCTCCAACTAGTGAACATGTAGTACACAGAGAAAATAAGCCACGGTAAAATGATTGCAGCAGTCGAAGTCATGAAAATGATCCGATTGTAACCTTCTCTACCCACTTCCGATAGATATGGAAACAGACATCCACCTTGAAACCTACGGGTCAGTTTTACAAAAGATTCGAGCTACTCATTGAAGACTGCGCTGAGAACGTTCATTAGAATACTAGGAAGCATCAGCCCATATAATGCAATGTATGTGCCATTCAACTGGCAAAAATAGTACACATTTAAGAGCCCTCGTTTCAAACGATGCCATACACTCGGCTTTTGATATTTACCCGACTTTGTATCATTGCTCGTTTCTTGATCCATGATATCAAATGAATCAATAACAATTTGTTTTTTGACTCAAACACAGAACAACTCTAGAATCTATACTTACGGAGCGATATATCTATCTGATACAGCATGACTAAACGCTACTTCGATCTAAGCAAAGAAGCTGTCGACTTTGATCTGGCTTTTGACGTAGCTTCACTAGAAAACTGCGGTATAAATTAATCATAGAATACCGCTTAGAAAAAAACTGAAAGCGATAGGCCTTCGCAAATGATGACCTACATCAAAAAGCGGTCAAGAGAGTACGAATAGTGCGGAATATCCACGGCAAATCCGTTATTCAAAATATAAAACTCATAACCAGTATACCTCAAATGTTCGATCCACTCCACCTTATTAAACCCATAGTTGATGAAAGCATCGTCAAAAAGTGGCATGTTCTCAGATCGCTTAACCATCACATAAGGCTCGAGAAATCGCTCTCGGAAGCATTCCATGAATATGACTGGTTGCTCCGGATTCCAGTGCAGCCAATGATCTGGAAGATAATTCTACTATTCAATTTCTGATGAAACCTACATGAGTCAGGGACTGCGGTCTAAAAATCGTGAAGCGCCCGCTTTCGAAATCATCTACAAGCTTTTCTTTGTTTGGGGGAATCTTCGGTACAGATTCTTTGATACTTGCTTCCAACGAGTCCATGCGATTAGCATTCACATAGTGAGAGCTAAAAGAAAAAACTGGCAAAATCGTTGCGAAGTAATCATTCTCCAGATAGGATGGCGGGAGTTTCATAATCTCATCATATGTCGAATAAGAAGGCCAGGTGTCCATATCAAGAACAATAAAATGCGATGTACGCACCCTCTTGATGGCAATGTTTCGTAATCGATTTAGAGGGTATATCTTGTGAGACACGCAGCGAGTGCCGAGTTTCTGCTTTCGAACGATGCAGTCTTGCTTGGGATGTGTTGTGATATAGAGTGTGAGAAGCAATCTATCGGGAAAGTGTGATGTTGTGATGAAGTGGCGTATGGAGGTTTCATCAGAAGAGTGTGCAAAGATTGTGATCGAAATGGGGCTATTGAACATACATATCACTGTGATACCCTTTCCATCGTCGGATAAGATGTGGGATGTAGAAAAGACGTTCTTTTCTAGAATGGATACAAGATTCCACCGTTACGTTGCCTGTGAGATCATTGTGACATTGAATGCGTCGTTCCGACGGATCGGATTGGATGCTCCTGCTACACCTTCGGGGAGCGATTCGTTTACACAGATAGAGCCGACGAACATCACCAAGCGAAATGATTGGCGGAACTCACTTTCGTAGTTGGATGAAACGAATTCGGGAGAAAACGTGTTCAGAAAAATGTCGTTGTAACTATCTCGAAGAGTCGTGTTCACAGGATGACGATAGAAGTAGGGTGCTAAGAGTGAAAAATCGATAAAAATATCACAAGTATGATTTGTGGGCGAATTCGAACTTGGATATTGTTTTTTTGAAACACCATTTAAATCATAATCGGAAAGTAGATGTACTTCTCTTCCATTTTAACTAGCAAAATTTCTTACACTGCTCCATAGGAATACTGATTTCGCAGGACTGGTTGTTTCAAACCACCAACACTCACAAAATTGGAGTCGATATCGTCATATGGAGGCTGAGTTCTTGCAAGCCAAGGAAATCGCATATCGGGAGCAAAATGCCTACAAGTAACAGTCCTAGATGAAATCTACATAGTGAGCAAATGGGGAACCAAAAGCAGTAGAATAATAGCCAAACCAAACAAAAGCATGCAACTCTGTGAATTCATCCGTTCCAGCAATCAGTGAAGCAGATATATATACAAAGTGTACAATAAATGAATCGCTTCAGACTTTCGAAAAAAAACGACTTCCAAACTCAAAAAAAGTTTACAAAAATGGGTTCATGTTTATCTGCTCCAACTGATGTTGGTTCTGTTGATACCTCTGTTAGAAATATTGATAATGGTTCGGATGAAGCTGCCTTAATCTATTCTGGTAACATGGTTGTTAGTTCCAAGATTAGCGTACATAGAGCTAGTCTAGTCAGATATAGTTATCATTTGAGTGCAAAGACCTGCTTATAACAGATGTTCTGAGCAAGAGCGATCCCTTTATCGTTGTGTACATGCGGAGTGGGAGTTCAGACTGGATGGAGATTGGACGCACAGAGGTGGCTGTAAATAACCAGAAGTGCTAGTTATTCTTTTTACTCAGATAGTAGTCCTTCTTTTGTTAAGAAGATCATTACGAATTACAAGTTTGAGGAAATCCAGCGTTTGCGAATATGTGTCTTTGATGCTGACACGGAGGGAGATTCGGCCTATCTGGATCTTTCTCAGCAGGATTACCTGGGTGAAGCGGAGGTGGAGGTGCCCACTCTGGTGCACAACAGCTCATCGGTTTCGCTGCCACTTTTCAAGGAGGGAAAGCCAGCCGGCACTGCTATCGTGAAGTGCGAAGAGATGAATCAGTCCTCGGGAGACATCATCTTCAATCTCCGAGGCGAGGAAATCCCTTCGGATTGCTTCCTACGCATTTCAAATATCCTTTCGGAACCATCTGGGACTCTTAACAGTCACGTGACAGCGAGAAGAATGGAGTCGTTCCTCTCTTCAAGACCGAGGTTTCGGAGTCAGGGAAGTGGAAGGAGTTTTCTATCGATGTTTCTATTTTGTGTAATTGCGATTATGTATTCGTTGCTACTTGCTTCTCTCTAGAATCGCCCACTGATCCTAGAGGTTTTCCAGTACAACAGAAGGGGAAACCACAAGCTGATAGGCACGGTTTCTTCCTCCACAGCCTCGCTTCTTCAGTCTTCTGGAAAGTTATTCCAACTCACGGGTGAGTCAGCAGAAGGCTCCATTATGGTCGAAAAATGTGTATTCCAGGAAAAGGCTTCTTTTCTGCAATTTGTTCAACAGGGTCTCGACATTAATTTCATGGTTTGTATCGACTTCACTGGCAGCAATGGAGACCCACGATATCCGAATTCGCTTCACTATGCGAATCCTAATGCGTTCATGCAGGGACAGTTCAATCAGTATGATTCAATAACCGCGGTTATTTTTAGATATGAGAAGGCGATTTACATGATTGGAAATGTGATCGAGTTTTACGATTCGGATCGTATGTTCCCTGTGTATGGTTTCGGTGCCTGTCGATTTAACACATCGACAACAGAACATTGCTTCGCGTTAAACAATAACGAATCGAATCCAGAGGTTTCTGGAGTGCAGGGCATCATGAATCTGTACCACTCCAAACTTCTGGAATTGCAGTTTTCTGGACCAACTTTATTCGCACCGATTTTGGCGAAAGCTGCTTCGTGGATGCAATAGAGAAAGCTCACTTGTAGAATCGCTTCTGTTCTGCAAAGACAGCGTGACAAGTACCTCGTTATGCTCATTCTGACCGATGGAGCGATCCATGACATGGAGGATTCGATCCGTCAGATCGTGCACTCGGCGCATCTCCCGCTTTCCATCCTGATCGTAGGTGTGGGAGACGATGATTTCACCAGCATGGAAGTAGAGATGGGAGGAGGCTGCGATGTAGACTCTTGACGGAGATAAGCACAAATTGAAGAGCGATGGACACACGATCAAGCGAGACATCGTGCAGTTTGTGGCGATGAGAGATGTGGAATCTTTCCCTCCGGAACGTATTGCTCAGATCTTGCTGGAGGAGAT
Organism: Blastocystis sp. subtype 6; assembly: GCA_000963415.1. NCBI lineage: Eukaryota > Bigyra > Opalinata > Blastocystidae > Blastocystis > Blastocystis sp. subtype 6. Next base: position 8,963 of record JZRM01000045.1, read on the forward strand.
CCCGTCACAAGTGACTGGATACATGAAGATGGCAGGAATTACTCCAAGCACTATGAGAATGCACTGAGTGTTCATTGTTTGTTTTAATGCAAGTCGAAAACAGTTTTTGTGCTTTTGTTGTGTCACGTTACAGAAAAATCAAACGTTCTCGTGATTGAAATCGGAACTCACGAGTCTCGTTTTGGTTTTGCTGGAGATGAGCACTGTCAAGTACAGATAAACTCTCTTGAACTCATCTGCAGGTTGTCTTTCCTTCAAATAGTGTAACATATACAAAACCGACAGTGCGACAAGGCTCTACAGAAATTCAAACAACAACCATTATAGGAGAATCGAAACCATGGAAGTACGTTAGTTGCAACTAGGATTATCGCTAGATATCGTGATGCTGTTGTTTCCCCTCTTGTTCATGATTTAGGAAGTAGTTTTCTATTCCTCTAAGTTATATAGTTCGTAGCTGGGAAGGAGTGGAACGAATGATTACACATGCTTTAGAGGACTGGCTCTGCGTCAGCACTGACGAAAGTCCTATTTTGTTGGTCGAGCCTCCTATCGTAAAGCGATCTAGAAGAGAAAAGTGGGAGCACGAGATGTTTTCTCTGTAGGTTCAGCGAGATATTGTTCGAAAAGTTCAAGGTTCCAGGACTGATGATGTACAAAGATGCTGCGCTCACCTGCTTCTCTCGAGGACGAACTATGGGAATGGTTGTTGACATGGGCGAAGATTTCACTCGTTGCTGTGGTGTTTTCGACGGGTTTGTTGACCAAAGCAATGTGGTGATGCAACGATTTGGGGGTGTTCGGCTGCGAAATCTCTATTTGAAGCAATGTCTGATTCCCGCGGTTCAGGGAAAGCACGAGATTCTGCCGCGTGGATGCGTTTCATTGGAGCAGGATCGTAATATGTAGGTGGAGCTTTCTGCAGAGGGGAAAACGTATCTTTATAATGCGATTAGTCGCGAGATGAACGAAAAGCTGTAGATCAAGTGAAAGTTGTTTTTTGTAGATCTTGCGTAACTGAAAACCCATACAAAGACGATATTCAAAACACCGACATTTCTGTGCCATTTGTCTTGCCTGACGGACATACAGTACGTATGTGTGAGGCAACTGAGAGATAGATTCATGTGGGCAAAGAAGTGAATGCAATTCCAGAACTGATGTTCTTTCCCACTGCCTTAGGTGATCCTTCGCTGAAATCTCTCCAGCTCCTCATAGCAGATCAGTACTTGTTTAATCTGTTTTTTCAAAAGATTAACTCTCTGCAGCGGAGACACCACTCGTGACATCGCATCTTCTGTCATGTTGTGCGGAGGAGTGTCCAGCATGAAGGGACTTGCGAAGCGACTCGATCGCGAGCTGTCTGTGATGTCGAACGGAGTATGTCCTGATTTGCCTCCTGATGTAGGCTGCACGCTTGGCTCCACTTCCTGAGAATGAAAATTCGACGAGCGCGTTTTTGGGAGCGAGCATTTTGGCCTCTTTGGGATCGTTTTCTGGTAGCTGTGCATTTTACTGATGACGAAAGAGTTTATCGTAACAAGAGCGGAATACGAGGAGTCGGGAATAAACGCTGTGGAAAAGAAATGCCCTTATTTTTGTTTGTTCTCAATGAAACTCCCCAGTTGTCATCGCGTATTTCGCTACGTCAGCATGGTAATTTTCACAATTTATTTATTAACTGATGGCAAAGGAAAATTCCCGTATTGCGAATCGTTTGTAGCCGGTGTTAGAGTGATCATCTAGTGTACTTGATTCTGTATAATACTGCTTGCATGCTTGGCTGGTTCTACTTGTGGGTTCTGCAGTACCGCTATTATTCTTCGGAGTTGCAGAGGAATTGTCGATTAATCGATAGAGGAGGCGATTTCTGGGCGCTCATCGGTACTCCACTGAAGTGGGTGCAGACTGCTGCTGTTCTCGAAATTGTTCATTCGATGTTGGGAATTGTGCGTTCTCCTGTAATGACAACTGCACTCCAGGGTATAACAAGCTATTTGAATCCCTATTTAGTGTTTTCGCGTGTCATGCTTGTGTGGGGATATGCGAATCTGGATACTGTTGCTCAGCAGTCTTGGTCTGTTCGTTTGATGGTCCTCAGGTGAGTGTGGTTATCATAACTAATGTGAAGTTGGTCTCTGGTGGAAGTTCCTCGCTACATGTTCTACTTGGTCAAACTGCTCGCTATTCCGATGCCCACATGGCTTCTTTTCCTTCGTTATAATCTCTTCTATGTGCTCTACCCCACTGGCATTACCGGAGAGATGGTGACGATGTGGAAATGTCTTCCCTCCATTAAGGAGACGGGAATTTGGTCTTTTACTCTTCCGAATTCTTGGAACTTTGCTTTTAGTTATTATGTTTACACAGTTATCCTGCTTTTGATTTATGTGCCTTGTATTCTTTGATTGTGGAATCGAGTGTAGTGGGACCTTTTATGATCAAGAACATGATTCGGCAAAGGCAAAAGAATGTAGGGAGAGCATTTTTCGTATAAAACATAGTGGGTGGAAGCAAGAAAGCAGAAGAGTGACTGAGTGTAGTGTAACTTTTTTGTTGTTTTATGAACACATTTCGAACATACTCTTTTTGAACATGAATGCTCCTGATCCATCATTAGCTGTGCGAATAGACAGCGACACAAAGAAGTAGGAAATCGAATTGAATGAGTCCTTATATGCTTTAGAATCACATCCGTTGCAGAAACGAAAATGAGTAATGCCTGCAAATACATTATTGAAGCAGAAGACCATACGCTAGGAAATATTATGCGCATGTAGGAAATCTAGCTTATTCGATAACAAAAAGGGATATGCTGGAGGATCCCAAAGTTTCGTTTGTGGGGTATCGCGTTCCTCACCCTTTGAGTACAAACATCGAAATGAGAGTTGTTTCTTTGGAAATCGTTCATTCCCTAGGTTCAGACGACAGATGCCGCATATCCTCCTTCAAAAGCGATGATGGAGAGTTGTAATCGTTTAATTAATCTCTGCAAGGTTCTGAGCGACGATGTTGCAGTACTTTTGTGTTTTGGTGGTTGATTGCATAGGCGTATGAGCAGAAATGTCAGAAAGATACCGAAGACCATGTATTCTTCCCTGTTTCCAACAAACAGATTGCAAATCTTCTAAAAGGATTAAACTAACAACGGAAGCATCTTTCTAGGAACTCCATCGATGTCTAGATGAGACATTTTCGCCTCTAGTTTCACTGCTTCCTCACTGCGCCTCATCGAGATTGACAAATATACAATAAAAGCTACAAGACAGGCAACACCTAGAAAAGCAATAACAAACAGCCACTCCTCGTGTCCATTAACAGCATACAGTTCGATCCATGTATCCTTCATTCCCCCAACATTTGACACAGTCACGTAAATATTCAGATGGTTTGCCGATCCCTTATACACTCCACTGAATGTACCCGTAGTATTATCGAACGTCATTCCCTGGGGAATTGGATCCGCAAAGAAGAATAACTCTGCTCCCACGACAGTTGGAGAAAATGAAACTGAGTTCCTTCGACTCACATAAAATACAGAGGCACTATAATGAAACGCTGAGGGTGATCTGGGTAGACAATGATCTGATGTCTCTGTCCATTCGCCCTCTTCGCAGTACCGCAGCAACTCTCCTTCGTACAGCTCATCACACCCGAAGTCCTTCCACTGTCCACTAGGCGTACGGGAGCTTTGAACTGCATCACCTCCCTCGCAAAACCCGTCAAGTCGTTGAGCGAAGAACTCCACCTCCGCAACCTCCAGTCGCTGCTTGTAATCGGGGTTCTGCAGCTGGAGTCGAAAGAGAGAATAGGATCGATCACTATAAAAGGTGAAGCAAGCCGATTGACCGAACGCCACCTTGTCGATCACCATCTGATCTGTGGCGAACAGTTGACTCCACTTGATCACCCCGTCTTCTTGGATCTCTCCTCCATCAATCGCAATGGAGTGCGGATAGGTTCCATCGTGATTGCTCGAGTAGTAACAGAGGTCTGTTATGTACTCATACTTCTTTTCCTTCAGGTCGATCATGATGCTCGCAGAATCGTTATCAAGCGTAGCGTATTGGTAATACTGACCATCAGTCACTCGGTCTAGGTTTTGACTCGCACCGATCGGCAGATCTGTTGTCACCTCACCTTCTAGGTACTGCTTTGAACCGTTCGAGTGAATCGAAACCCACAACTGAAAGTCAGCTTCACGAGGTATGTCGTCGTGCAATTCCACCGCAATCACCTGAACCTCACTGCTGATATCAAGGAACTGCAATGGGAGCACTACGGAAATCACTTCCGACTTGTTAAACGAGCGAAGAGGAGTCGAATCCACGGTTAGATCACCACTAGGGAGACGATGACGCAGCACTTCATGGCCGTTGAGATACAACACAGCACCTCCACACACGAGAAACTGCACCTCCAATGCCACCTGATCCTGGAGATCAAAATCTTGGGATCCCAAATCCATCACTGTTTTGTAATACTGTGCTCTTCCAATTGGCTCGGGGAATTCTCCGGGATAGGCGACGCTCCAAGTCTCATGTACAGAATCGATCGTCTCGAACCATCGGAGAGGAGGCTCGCTTCCATCAACAGAAAAGTACCAAAGTGTGTGAGGTGGGAGCAGTAGTCCAGCAACAAAACGAATCGAAGGCGAAGAGAAACCAGGATTAAAATAGCCGTGATGAAGAGAGACATCGTCTACGAGAAGCTGATATGTAGTCTCAAGAAAACCTGCGTTGCTTGCATCATCAAACTGAAGACGATACAAGCCATTATGCACGCAAAACATCTTCATGAAGCTACCTCCTGTCGGGAGGACGAAGCTCTCCTGCAGGAGATGAGAATCCTTCCACAGCGAGAACGAAAGAAACGAGTCCACATTCTCTGTATGGTCAATGATAATAGACACTCGAGCAAAGGGTGACTGACAGATCACCGGCGTTAGTTGAAGGATTGTGACAGCTTGCTGAGTCGGTGCAGTCGCTTGAATTTCCACCTGAGAAAACGTGGCGTCCTCGCTTGGAGTCCCCACAAACCGACCATCACCTGAGTCCAGTCGCACTCCTGGAGGAAGTAAAGACACAGTTGAGTAGGAAGTGTACAACGGACAGGGAGTCTCGATCGTGGGGAAATCCACGCCCACTACATAGTCAATACGATTGTTAGGGTAATCGAATGAAGGAAGAGGGGTTCGTTCTAGAGCGACTGTCATTAGAGAGAGCTCTGCGATGTGGATTTCCCTCTGTGAAGGAGATCCAACAAACATAAACTCGATTTCTGTGAGCACAATGAATCGAGGCACTAGATCCACTATAGGAAAACACCTCTTTTCACCTCGTCGAGAGAACGTAATTGACTGCTGGACTTGTAGGACGATCCATCGTCGATCTGTGCCTCTTCCATGTATTCTCCAACCTGTAGGCACGGCTTCCAGACTCTGTGAAGGAGCTGTGATGCAGTACGCATTGACACCCATGGCCAGTGAATGATCAAACTCGATGCTGAGGATAGAAATACCATTTTCGATATTTCCTTTCCAGAGTGTGTATGGATTCCCATCAATAGCAAGAAGAGGAGGAAAGTCGGGCACAAAGGAATACGAACGAATCGTCACCACTTCGTCATTCATCCAGAGTGGTTCACGATTCAATACAACATGAAGAAGTACAGAAGGAATCTCATAACTATCACCATCAAAGCAGGAAAACATAATGGCTATCAGATTCAGATCCTCATTAAACCGATCCGCAGAGATTCGAGTGATCATTGGATTCACACCACTCGTTTTTCTCTCAACCACATATTTCCCATTCAGAACGATCCACACATTCTGAATATATCCCAGCATCACATCCACTGCCTCCACTTCGGTTCTGTTCACCGCTATCCAACGACGCAACCGATACACCACTGATCTTCCCAAAGTATTCATTGTCTCTTCTTTCCATCGCCAGTCTTCCACAAAGTCCATTTCGAACCATTCAGGATCCATCTTGCCGTCCGTATTCACCATCCACTTACTCTCACTCGATGCCAGCAGAGTTGTTGATATCAAGAAGGACCAGCAACCATCAAGACTGAACGCAGGACGTTCACCTGACCACTCTGCACGACACTGATCGAACGGAAGCATCGCTATTGTTTGCCAGGTTTGGAAAGACGATCGAAATACGAGGTTCAAACGCACAACCAGATGGCCACTCCTTGTGCTTACACGTGATTCCGACAACTGTCTCTGCAACTCGAACACACCTTTTTCGAGACAGAAATAGGTTACTGTTTCAATTGCATGATCTCCACAGTCCACACCTTTTCCTTCTCCTATGATATTCTCGCCCTGCACCAGTCGCCATCGCTCAGAACCACTATTCAACTGGCTGATCTGACGCACTTCCACGAGTTGGTGGTCAGAATCACAAGTAACGAGTGACAAGGTGAGATTGGTGCTCACTTTCTCATGGGTCACTCGGTTATAAGCTGTCACTTCATGCGTAGTTTCCGCGGGAATCATCCCACATCCTTCGATTTCACCGGTCACGGAATTCATCGAGATCCCCGCGGGTAAAGGAGGATCTACCTCAAACTGCTCGAACCCAGGAGACAAAGGAGCGATGTCAATAACGTCCAGATCGACCAGGAAAGTGTAATGAGAATTGGGATACTGAAACGAGAATTCTGGAGGTGTTGAAGAAGCGAACATCCGAATTTCGGAAATCCAGATTTCAGTCGACGATCCAGCTACAAATAAAGGGTCAATTTCTGGAATTACCAAAGTCGATCTCATAACGTTGGTACGAGACTTGCCTAGCGTTCATGGGGAAAGAGAGAGTGTGGATGGTTCCTTTCCACAGAGCGTCACTTCGCTCATCGAGCACATCGCAGAGCCAGTCATCTCCCTCTCGCACACATCCAGAAACCTTCCAGGAGACGGGGTTGGAGTCACTCCACACGGCTGATGTGATGCTGTAGCTGTTCAGATACTCATATCTACAGATGAAGCGAGATAGCGATCTCGACCTTCCATTGTTAAATGTGACCACAAAATCCGTTGATCGACCGATCGACTTCCAGTAGGTGACACGACTGTTGTCGAAGACATCTTCCAGAGGATTGCTGTAATAATCACGGTGATGTGCACTTGTGATCAAAGAGTCGCCCAGACGAGAAGATGCTTCGGGCACTAAAAGAAGAAGCAGGTCAAACTCGTCTTTGATGGGAAACAAAATCTCGCTATCTGATTGGACGGCGATAACAATTGTATTATTTAATTGCTGAACCGGGATGGAGTACTGGAAAATGCCTGCGCTTTGGTCGTTCTCCTCACCGTATCGATTGCTTACCCTCGTATCCCTAATCGTCAAGATGAGAAGAGATGTGGACATGTTGGCGAAAACGGTCTTGCCGTTCACGTATAGAGAAGAGACATTTCGTGCACAAAGCGAGAACAGTGCAGAGCCGGAATAGACAAATGCCGTGGTGTTTACCGTTGCAGAAAAACGATAGAAACGAGAGCCTTCGTATGGAGGGAATTCGCCGTGGATCTTCTTTAGCCAACCGCTGTCATCGAAGTCTGGATCCATCCAGTCTGTCGCCACTGGGCCATTCGAAAACAGCCAGTCCTGATCGGCATTGATCAGGATGGAAGCTAGGCTCGATCAGGACATTCGTTCTTACGATAAAAAAGGAACTCTTGCATCCCTCCGAAATCGCAGCTGCCTCGTAGCAATTCAATCGTACCGAGTGCTTTGATAGCGAAAAACGAGCCCTTTTCCCAATAGGTACGAAGACTATCGATCATTGAAGCGATCAAAACACACCTATCACTAGCCACAACATGATACAAAATGGAACGAAGGCAAATCTCTGTTGAATAATATGTATTGTCCTTTCCATATCCATTTACAGAGATAACACTGCTATCTGACTCAGAACTGTAAATTGCGAGTGATTGTGAAGCTGCAGATGACATAAATAAAATCGAGAGAGTGTAGGAGTTTTCTTCAGGACTACAACACAGAACGGCACCTTCATGTCAAACATTTCCTTTAAACGAACTTAAACAAAGGGCAAATATGCGCAACCATCTAATCATTCAACCTTCACTAATAATGCGAGAAAAAAAACTACAATGAGCAATGTTCAAAACAAAACACACAAGGGAGTTTCATTAATACTGTTGAATGCGCTTTCCAAATAATAAGAAGGAGGATTGCTACCTTGACTTGATTATAAACCATAAATTGACACGTTCCATCCAATGCATGTTTGAAAAAAACAAACAAATCACCAATAATAAAATAGCACTAAAAGCAGTTTGTGATCCTTGTAAAATTGTTGTAATCGTGATAATAAAAACTAAGCCCGGGCTTCTTCAGAAGAAAAAAACTCATTACAAATTGGACTTAAATCAGATTGACTATTCTTCACAAGAGGACTTTCTGTCAGATGGGATGATAAATGTGGCTGAAGCGGGGAACCGTTCCGTCTTCCCTTACAACGCACATTTGTCAAAGAGGTATGAAGCAATTTCGCAACATACACTTCATCTCCGGATGAGCCACACTCAAATCGCTTCACCGGGATCCATGTAGAACAGGGGACGGGAAAAACTCTGATGTCTGTCGATTCAGATTGGGCACTACTAAATGACTGTTGTAAAACAGGCGCAGAAGGATTTGCTGATGGCAAAGTGGAGATAGATGAGGGTAAAGGAGATGCAGGAGACATAGAGGTGAACACTGGCTCGGACTGCCTTTGGTTCGCCATGTATACCTCCCTGTTCGCCATTAAACTTTCTTGGAGCTTTCTTTTCTTATCTAGGATACTAATGAGCGAGACGAAACACTACCATAATAACGCTTCATCTGGTTTTCTCGACAGGTACTGCATATAATACATATCCCCATGTTGTTCTTGCTAATAAAATTACGGATTGGCTTCGTCCGATGGCACTGCCTGCACACCTTCGCATTGGTACTAGACAAAGCAATCGAGTTTACGGGAAATATTTTCATCTTAATGGACTAATAAAAATAGTAAAAAATGAAGAATTCACAAAAAACCTCAAATAGGTTCCACACTTCGTTGAAAATGATTGGTAGTTCCCTTGTATAGATCCAGTAGTTGTCGTGGAGTTGACGTTCATTCTACAGCAACAGTAGACCCACTCGAAGATATACTCTCTGCAGAGAGAAAATTAAAAATCACAGAGAGACACAATTTGAAAGATCCACTTCTTATCTTATGATTACCCTTTTCTCCTCACTCCCAAGAGTATAAAAAACAAAAATAATCCAATAAAAAACACTAAATATCTTTCTTTTTATCACCTTCTTCTATTATCATAAGCGATGGAGGCTCTGAAATATGTTCAGAAGAGTGTACATCATTTGTTTCATCTTCTTTCACCACTACGAGACCTGAAGATCCTGATGTGTTTTCACTGCAAACATCGTTCTCTTGACTTTGTGCTTTCAAACGCTCAGCTTCCTGCATCGCTACTCTTCGCCTTTCTTCTTCTTCCTCCTTGTCACACTTCTCCATAAGAATTGCCTTAGAAGAATGCCATATCTCATGAGAAATTGCATTTGAAATAATCTACGTGTGAGAGAGTGGAAATTTACTAACAAATTGAGCGTACGCTGGCTTGAGCTCAGTTATCTCTGATAAGGGAAATCCTAAATCTGTTAAACCCTGTTTCATACTGTTTGTAATCTATACCATCATTTTCAGAGTCATAATAGCACCATAAAGGCAACTTGAGCAGCAGTCTTCTCTCTTTTCCCATGAACGAGACGGTCCCACATATTCTGTACTTTGTACTTTGTTTTGGCATACCCCGAAACAGTTGATACATAAAAACGGCTGTTGTTGCGTAAACATGCTTTATATTTGCTCACTGCTGACTAGCATTCATAACCATATCGAATGAAAACATGGGAAACATCAGACTCTGCTGATGTAAGTGATGACCAGAATTCATTGTTGAAACTGATGCGCTTCCAAACGATTCGTTGGCTCTTGCACCACAGTTTTACAAACGAACCGGTACAACGAAACATGAAGAAAAAGTGTGAACGTACACTGGTCATCACTTACTCAAACAAACAACAAGGTAGATAAAAAAACATTCATAGTCTCAATAGTCCCAGTGTCTAATAGCTCCAATGACTCTCTAACTCCTAACTTCTCATGGCTCCTCTAACTTGGGCCCTTCCCAAATTCGGTACTCTGTATGTTACAACTATCCCGGAAAATCTACGATAATAGTCTTCAATAAGAGAGAGCTCATCATTTGCTTGCTCCACCAATTCTTCCACCTGACCACAGCCAATCGTTCTCTCGATTGTCTTGATCTAGAAATGGATATACTTCACAAAACAAACATCTTCATTTTGCTCAACAATGTTCTTTCTATATTTTGTAAACGCTTCCACATTCTTTCTATATTCCGTCTCTGCAGGAATCTTCTACAAATAATCATAGGGAAGCAAAAGCACAAACTTTCACATTTTCCAGAGTTCGGTTGTAGAGATCGATCAGAACAGCTCTGGCATTGGGAATCACAGGAACTCCAACGAGTCCAGTCGTTCTCTTAACAGTAGCAAAAAGAACCTTGGTAGCAAACATTCTACAATCGATTAGTACTGTTCGCACATCATAGAATAAATACAAACCTTTAGCAAGACAAATAAGAAACAGACAAAGGAAAAACGAGAAACAAATAATGGCAGAAATCAAAAAGATTTTGAACAAGATGGATAGAAGACGATTGAATACAGATGGATCCTCCTTTTCATACTCTTCTGTAAAATACTAAAGATAGGCATCCACTATGGAACACTATACTCCAAACTTGTCCAACACGTTAGCAAATTGTAGATCCGTGATAAAACGAAAGTATTCACTTCAGCAGACAACACTTCACATTCAGAATAATATCTTTACCTTGATCAGCAATGAGCAGTAAACAAATTGTTGAAGTGCAGGAACAGCTCTATAAGGATATGCACGAGAAGTTTTCCCTATTAGTGGACGAGTTGACGACACTCGTCGAGGAGTCTCAGAAGAAGGTGGATACGTATAAATCAAACTTAAAATCAAGTACGATTCCAAATGCTGTAATCAGTATGTTCATTCGCTCATCTCTAGCTAATCGACGAGTTTGTTGAACAGCGGCGAAAAACACTCATCGAACTTGTAAGAAAGGCTGAAAAAGCAAACAGTCTTTTCCCAATTATTGACTTTGTTGAAGTGTGCATTTGGTGTCGTTCTTATTCTAGAAAGCATTGGACGATGTCGAAGCATCGTTATCTCGCTTTGAAGAGCAGTGCTCGACTGTCTATAACACATGCCAGGATAGAAGACCGAAAAAGGGATTCTCTTTGTTCGTATGGACTGCAATCTGTGTTAACAGTAGAACAAGAAGGAACAATCTGGGACAGATGTCCCTCCTCCTGTGTGGGTGCATCCAGATTATATATTCAACCCCGATTCGATGATCACAAAGCTGAAGCAGGTCCGTGATGTCAGTGAAGCAGGAATGAAGACACATCTTAGTGAGTACTGATATGTTTGTAAGAAACATCACTACATATCATGTGTTTGAATCTAATTCCGATAGCGAGAGTGATTGCGAATCATCTATGATCGAGTCCTGCTGCTTCTGCATCTCCAGAACCCTTTGTAGTGTGGTGATGAGACCTCTTCCATTCATTCCTCCTTCGACCCAGACTAAGAACTTCGCCTGTTGCACTGGACTGAGCACATTTAAGATCCCTTGCATTTGCTCGTGCATGGATTCCATGTTCACCTTCATCTTGTTTTGTATCGTATCCACAATGTCTAAAATCGCTGAAATATTCTCCTGCTGACGCAGCAATCCTCCTCGACTCCCCACGATTCTCTGCTTCTGTTCCTGCGACAACTACATCTCATCCCCTGTCACGACCCTCACATTCATCACCGACGAGAGGATGTTCCAGATGCCCCCTCCATACTTGAGCTTATTCAGCTTCTCGTCGTAGAACTCGTCCTCCTGCCCCATCGACCACAGACACATCTTGGTCATCTACTCGTCACGCCATCGACTCGTCTCCACCTGCGTCGGCAGCAGCAGCATCTTCAGTTGCTCCAGGTAGATCTGGCAAGCCGCACTGCGCTCCTTTCCGTACTCGCTCCACAGCTTGTAATACTCCTTGATTTCCCTCAGAATGCCCTCCTCGTCGTTCTTTGCGATCCCCTCCTTCAGTCGCTGGAGGAACGCCTCGTGCTCCTCGTCGCTCTGCTTGCTCTGGAACACCTGGCTGTGCATGTTCTCCACTTGCTGACGCAGCTTGCTGTTCTGCTCGCGTAACTGGAGAATCTTGTTATAAAAGTCACGTGCTCAATACCTCTTCTTGGATCGCTGCTTTCCGCTCCTTCTTCCGACGACGACAGTTCTTCGCGATCTCTCGATTCTTCGCGAGGCGGCGCTGGCGCTTCACAGACGCTTCGCTCTCGTAATCTTCCTCGAGAGGAACCGACTGGGTGGATTGTTCATGTTCACGCTTCACGGGCGGGATTGAGTCCAGAGATGGTAGATTGGAAAAAATATCAACCGCTCCTGGTGAAGAAGTATCAAAAAAGAGAGAATTGTTCGATAATTGTATAGGATGCTCTGTCATCGTCTCGGATTTCACAGGATTATCGAGTACTGGACTAGGCAAACTAATCAGATCCAGAGAATCCTTCCGACCCGAATTTCTCGACACAGCAAAAGGAGAAGGTGGCAATAATGAAGACCGGAAAAATGGAGAGTTGCTATTAAAACCCAACGGATCAAATTCATTCCCAGAAGGAAATGGGAGAGTGTCATCCTCTAAAACAGTCAAAACGAATTACATAAAGTACCCTGTTGCACGCTATTATTCGTAAATGATGTATTCAGAGATGTTGTTTGGGGCACTAACTCCGTGGCCATCATCAACCACGATCCAACCTCTGTAGCGTAAAAGACAACTCAAATAAAGTCACCTTTGTCGAACAGATTAGGTCCTCGACTCCCATCTCTGCCAGACACATAGGAGAGCATGGAGTCGAGTTTATTCGCCCCCACATTATTCATAGCTGTGAGAGAGAAACTTGGAAAACAATGACGTCATCACATTGGTGAAAACGTAGTCAAAACTTCCATTCTTTTTTGGAATTCCGGATTTCACCTGGCTACTTGTCATGGAGCGAGTGTATTCATTTGAGAGCAAAATGTGAAAATGCTGTGTAGCGTCGGTGTAGCAAGGTGAGTAAACTACTTTTTCAATCTGTACATTGGGGAGAAGAGGAAATGGAATCTTAGGAATCATTCAAATTTTATTCTGGTGTACAAAATATAATGCAATTGATAAATAGCAGAGATTTACAAACAGTAGGATCTCCTTCGTTTTGAAGAGTGATATTTACAAAAAACACATGGCTAAAATCAGACGAAAGTAGAAGAGTTATCATGTCAACTAGTTAGTTACGGTTCTTAAATACATGATCGTGTTAACTGAAACCCTCATTTGGGTTTAGTGGTGTTGTTTTCGAGGATTGCATTTCGGGTAGTGGTTCAGTTTCGAAAAATAGACTCAAGCAGATTCGTGATAGAGTTTTCTACTTTCACTGTCTCGCTCGTGCCATTCCATTACACTCTGTGGTTCAAAGGATTATATGTATTGAGCTGAGACAGTGAACAGGAATTGTTTGTGAAAGAAAACACCAATTCAAAACAGACAGCGAAGCCAACACTTCATTTTCTTCGTGAGTTTAAAAAAGCTAGACATCACTTCTCCTCCACTCATCAACACTCCTGATGCTGTGCTGATTTCTCGTACTGATTCAGTTCTATGATGAACACAACACTCCATCGCTACTCCGCACATCGTCCTCTAGCTGTCTTCGAATCTCGTCGGTCATCTCTCCCTTCCCTCGAGCTGCTGTCTCCAGACGAAGACGAACCTCTTCCGAGGAGATCCACGACGCTGCGATGGGGGTGTCAAACACCCAGTAATAGCTGATGATCAACCCATCGCAACACTACCATTCGTTCTTAAACTGTCGATACGCACTCAGTTTCTTCATCCAATACAGCACGCAGTAGTTCTCGGGATGCACCAGAGCCATAAGATGATCGATGCCGCAGTGATGCGCCATCTACACATCATCATCGCTCCTCTCCCAGACGACGCTAAGGTAGTACAGAATGCATGATCCGATCTTGTGGCCATGCTTGCTGTCAACAACGAGTGCCGCCCACTCTGCTTCATCGGGACATGATTCATCCTGAATGAAGCGACCTGTGGCGACGCCACGCCACACTCCGTTCTCTTCAATGAGAACAGCGATGGCAAAATGCGTGTCGAAATTCACTGCACAGAGATAGTCCAGAGAGGAATCGAGGACGCGAGTTACAACGGAATAAAAACGAAGAGACAAAGATTTCTGAGAGACTTCTCCTGTTTCTATTACTAGAGTTGAAGAGTTTCATCGAACAGAACAGTCTTTCATTACGAACTTATCAGTCGGAAGGATGGGACGAATCATGATTCGCTCCCCATCGGGAAGTGTTACTCTACTTGTCAAAAATCAATCTCCCAACAACACTGTAGAATAGACACCAAGAATCTTGACTAGATTTTCCTCGGCAAAATCAATGGAAGGATTGGTAGGAAGACAGGAATCGGTTGTTTTCAACAATCCCATGTAGGTATCCAGAATTTCTTTAATGTTTGTATTTTTACTTCGAACAGCTAATCAGTCAGGAATCATCCACACGAATTACGTAGACTTACAGGAACTGGAGTGATAGGTAACCTATTTGCTTGGTCGGAACTGCACTCACTCTCCTTTTCTGTCGGATCCGGCTTAAAAAACAGTGACTTGAACAGATTCCGGGCAATCCGTTTCATTTTCATTACTCCTTATTCGGTATTGGTAGACAGAGGTCCAACGAGTAAAATGCGCAAAACACAAAGTGCTCAAAACAAATATACTAACAAACAGATTATAAAGTGACAATCATTTGAAGTGAATATTTTTATCCAAAAAGGCATTCAAGAGACGCATGAAATCTACGATTGCCATCTTCGACGCACGCTGTCCTTCCAACTCCGCTATGATGAACTCTATCCTCTATCCTTACTTTCAGCTAGCACATCTAGCACCGTTTGCTTGATATCGATATCATTCTTTGGCTACATGTGACACCCCACAACTTTTCCCACCATATTGTTCAAAGCACAGTAAGTATCATAATTTTGTTGGAGAACCTCTATAACGCTCTTCTGCTTGAAGATTGCTGCCAACGTTTTATTCTTTCGCTGGAAACACAATCGAACCATGCCGTCCCATTCTTCGAAATTGACGGTGGGAGGAGGGTTATAAGGTTCAATTCGACACACTCGAGACTCTACTTTTGGAGGAGGGTTGAAATTGTTTCGTCCCACCTTCAGTAGCTGCTGCGTACGAGCCAACAGCTGGGTGTTCACAGAGAGACGACAGTACATATTATCGCCAGGTCTACACCATCAACAGAGAGCAATACACTGACTTGGCGCAGAGGCGTTGGGTGAACTCCTCTTGGAACATAAGCACTGCTGCTCGGAAGAAAGGACGATGGCCCAGCAGCTTAAATACAATTCCTGACGAAATGACGTAAGGAACGTTTGCCACACAGAGATCAAAATAGGGTAGCTCTATCTTCAAAAAGTCTCCGTGAATGAGTTGCAGGTGAGATGCAAACTCCCTATGAATCAAGAAATCTTCCAGCTCCCACGTTCCCTGCACTTTCTTCTGAATTTCATTTACCATACGAGGATCTAGCTCCACAGCGATCACCTTTTTTGCCTTCTTGAGGAGCTCCATCGTGAGAATACCATTTCCTGGTCCAATTTCTAGTACAATGTCTGTAGGCTTGATTCCCGCTTTCTCCACAATATTGTTCACCACAGAGAGGTTCTTGATGAAGTGCTGACCCATACCTCCAGAGGCACCCGTAGGTGCAGGTCCAGAATGAAAGCTCTTGATACGAGCAGGTCGTTCCTTAGGCATGCGTAGAGAAACAAAAAATGAATGATCAACGATTCTCAAAACAAACAAATATCGCAGAAACTAATCGATGCTCAGCAGAGGAATTGCCTCTACAACTCTATTCTTCTGACTCTTGTGAGTCATGATCCGACCCACCAGTTTCAACACTTCGTCGATCAGAATCACAGGGAACGAGAAGTAGAACACAATCCACCAGTCATGCATCGTCAGAGGAGCCACAGAGAAAATCTTGGCTAAAAAGGGAATATAGAGAATCATGAAATGAGCGGCAAACGAAGCAAGAATAGCGCCCACAAGATAAAGATTGCGATGAGGAGGAACAACAAGCAGTGAGCACTCTTCGGAGAGCGCGTTGAGTGCATTGAACATCTCGATCGTCACCAACACAGTCAGTGACAAGGTCGAT
>JZRM01000525.1:0-33476 GCA_000963415.1 Blastocystis sp. subtype 6
AGCACGGAGTGTTCAAGCTCCTTGGCAGAGGTCGTATCGACAGACCTGTTGTGGTGAAGACCAAGTTCATCAGCAGCATTGCTGAGAAGAAGATCAAGGCTGCTGGAGGTGCTTGCATCCTCACTGCTTAAGGATGGTGGGCTCGGTGTTATCGATATTCCTTCTGTTTGTTGAAAAGACGCAAAAAAGGGAAATACCTGAATTCGGTACGTTTTTTGTTTTGAATCTCCATCTTTTTCTTAATATCAGATCATCAGGTAGTATGGCTCGAGGTCAAAAGCGTGAGGACACAACTCCATTAAATGATGCTACTCTCGACAAAGTGTAATTGGAGATGGGAAGGGTTAAGAGCTAGAGATAAGAAAATGAAACTAGACGAAGAAGTCGATGCAGAGAAAGAAGTCGATTATGATGTCTCCGTTTGGTTGGAAAAGGATCTTTATGAGTAGAAGATGACAGATGACGAGCTCCGTGCTAAAGTGCCTCCAGAGAAATGGGGAAGGCCCGTTCGCCTCTATGCTGACGGGATATTTGATCTTTTCCATTATGGCCATGCCAGAGTATTCGTTCTTGAATATAGTAAAATGTAAGGCTTTGGAGCAGGCAAAGAAATCGTTTCCCAACACCTATCTTATTGTCGGTTGCTGCAACGACGAGTTAACTCACAAGATGAAAGGAATGACTGTGATGACGGATAAGGAACGGTATGAGTCTCTTCGTCATTGCAAATGGGTGGATGAAGTTGTTCCTGATGCTCCTTGGGTCGTAACAAAGGAGTTTTTGGATGAACATCGTATTGATTTTGTTTGCCACGATGACATTCCCTATGCCTCCGGAGGAAGCAGCGATGTGTATGAGGAGATTAAGCGGATGGGTCGCTTCCATGCAACGCAACGAACTGAGGGTGTGTCAACTACGGAGCTGATCAACCGCATCATAGCGAACTACGAGAAGTACATCAAGCGCAATCTCGAGCGTGGAGTCTCTGCAAAGGACATGAATGTCTCGTTTATGAAGGTGTGCTTGTAGAGGTGGCTTGATTGTAGGAGCAGACGATCAAGTTTGATATCATGATGGACAAGTGGATGGAGAAGGCAAAGAGTATGCGTCCGGGCTTCCTGCACATCTTTGACAAGGACTCATTCGTAAGTGATTGAACACATGTATCACCTAGCTGCAAAAGATGAAAAACAGTACCGATACTCTCAAAGATACTGTCGCCGGTCTTGCTCGCCAGACCTTCTTGTAAGTAGCTGCGTTGTGTTTGTTGAAAACAATACATCTCCGGGTAACTTTCCTCTTTGCCTGTCCCTGCTTGCATTGGTTTGCTGTTGCTGCAAAGTTGAGCGAACACAAACTCTCCTGTGCAGATTCGGCATCTGGACTCAGGTTTACAAACATAAGTGTCTTTCCTTCCTTCGATAGACAGTCCTTCAGCATCATAGTGAGCTTGCTATCTCGGAAATTGACGTGAGCACTGTTGTTACGGATATTGATGAACACGTTGCTCAGGGCGCTCAGAGACCGATTGATAAACTTCGCCTCCTCCAGTGCTTCGCCCTTCGAGTGCGATTTATCCAGTCGCTCGCTTCCTGCCAAGTCGACTAGATTCAGTCTTCCCTTTATAGCGCTGTTCTTCTCCTGGTTTTCTCCGTGAATATACCTGCGCATCACTCAGCCACTCTATACCTACAAAGTAAAAATAACATGACTTCGCGAAGACTCATCGTTCATGTCGGTACTCTACAATTCATACTCGATCCCTCTCCTACTCCCACAGCACGACAAGCCGATGCCACCTCCATCAAGCGATGGATGTGCTGCTGCGTCTGCACACAGAGCTTCGTGATGTTGGTCAGATAGGGATGTCCCTCTGTCTACTACTCACTCTCCCTTTCCAATCCCACATCAAACTTCACCTCAATCTTCGGATGTGGCCTCGAGTCCCGAACCAGCAGGTCTCTAACCACTTCGCGATAAATCTCCACAAATGAGACTTCCAGCGAATAAACCCACCCCATGTCCTTCAATCGCTCTACTTCGCTCATGATCTTTTCAATGCTTCGAGGCACGATACCTCGGTTTTCCTCTTCCCCAACTCCTTGCATCGTATACGTCTTTCCACTTCCAGTCTGCCCGTACGTGAAGAGACACACATCGTAGCCGTCCAACGCACTCTGCACAAAGTTCGACACCTCATCGAACACCTCTGACTGTGTCGATTTCACTCCGAACGCGCCGTCGTAGCTGAATCGTTGCACCTTCTCTTTGTATTTCACACACACTGTGGAATCACCTTCCACCCACACCGCAGGTGATCGATTGATGCAACGATCTGACGCGATCTGAGGACGAACACGTGCAATCACTCTGAGATTTCCTCGGAGCTCTTGGAATGTGTTGTGGAGACGACGACGAATCAATTCACTCTCTTGAGCACGTGATTCGAGTTCACGAATCCGAGCCGTTGTTTCTTCGATCTCATCTCGCTTTTGGGCACGATCGTCACACTAGAATTAAGAGTGGGAATAGGGTCAACAATGGCCTGGAGTTTCTGCATCTGCTCCTGGAGGTGATGAACACTCGCTAGATAAGACTGCTCCTCTGCTGTTGAAGACTTGTGGAGAGTCTCCACATCACACCGAAGCTGCTCATTTGCTGCGGAAAGCTGCTGAATCTCACATTGGAGATGGTCTACAGAGAGATAAGTGACTGCAAGAATCGATATCATGGAAAGAAATAAGGAATGTGATTGAAGCAGTATTAGAGTGTTCAGAATAAGGACGAAGTGTCATCATACTCAGTGGCCGATAATCATCATAACAACACATTCCTTTTCCCCTTCAAAGCCTCTCATAAACTCATCTCACACTACTTACCTATTTGAACAAGCTTGCTCTCCTTCTCTTTTGCCCAGCGTTCGTCTCCCTCAGTAAGTTCTTTCTATTGCTCATCCCTCAAATCCACCGTTACTTGCTGTGTAGTCCGTCTTTGTAACAGCAATTTCTTCTCGCTCGAATATAACTCTTCCTGCTCCTTCAGATCTTCATTCAGCTGCACCAGCCTCCTGTTTTTCTCCGCAAGCGTTTGTTTGGCCATCAGCACACTCTGCTTCTGCTGTTCCACTTCGTTTCTCCTCGAGGCATTATACGCTTCCTTTTCCTGCAGCAACTGCATCAGTCGCTTCTCCTCTTCCACCAACTCCTCTACCCGCTTTGTCTTCTCCTCCATCTGATACTGATCCGTTTGTGTTTCTGCCTGCAGCCTTGCTACTGCCACCAGATTGGCCCTGTAGTTCTCCTGCAGTGAAGCGATGGATGTCTTCAGCTCCTTGACCTCTTCCTCACAGGCAGTTTGCTTCTGCTGAATCCCTTTGAGGATTAGAGTCTTCGTATCTTCCGTTTGCTGCAACTGCTGCTGCTTGTCAGATAGGGTATTCTGTAGGCCCTGCTGCTCGCCTCGGTACTTCTTCAGCTTCTCCACTGCCAACTGGTTGACTTCGCTCGCTTCGTTCCACTCGTGCTCGGCTTCAACGTTCCTCGTTTCTTCCTTCTTCTGTACATCGCGCAGTGAAGCCAACTCTGCTTCGGATCGCTCCTTTGCTGCTTGCTGTGTAGTTAGCAGTGTCTTGCGATCACGGTCGAGAACGAGAAGGGTTTGTTCGTCATCCGCGATGAACGACTCCCACTTTCGACGGACAATCGACTCCTGCTTTTCCCTCTCTTCTCGAAGCGACGACAGCTGGGTTTGCAGTGAGTCAATCTACACTTCAGCGTCTCATTTGGGAGTACCTTATGGAGAAGAGACTGCAGATCAGATTTTAAAACAGCGACTTCTGTAGTGCGTTCTTGAACAGAAGAAGAGAGCTGCTGGAGAGTGGGAACATCGCTATTGTACGACTGTTCGAGTTGTGCAACCTATTCCTCATGGCCTCAAAATGACATCACGTCAGCCTGGAGAGTCGAGAGCTGGTCCTTGAGGGCGAGATACGTGGTGTTTAGCTCACTTACCTGCTGGATGACCTGCTGATTGTACTCCTTCAGAGGTCGCTCCTCCTTTGAGCTGACTTCGAAGTTGTGTTCCACACACTTTGTATAGCAGATATACATGCGCTCCGCTCGATCGCACTCTCGAATACACCTACAACTCAGTCTTCCTCCCATTGCTCACTCGTTCCTCAAGCGCACCGCCTTTTCGAGAGCCTTTCGAGCGTTGTTCACGATGACATCGAGCTCATCGATGCGATTTCGCAGTTTGGTGGGCGGGTTGTGGATCCGCATCACTGCTGCCGCGCTGCAGACACTTTCCAGTTCTTCGAGGCTCTTCGTTGCTGCAGAAAGGCTGCCGCGAATGGGCTGTTCGGTCAGTTCGATCACCGTCTCGGACTGGAGACGCTGCTGCAGTTCGTCGGGGACAGCGGGGGGGAAGACGAGTTCCGCCTCGCAGAAGGGGTTTGAAGCGGCCTGCAGATGGCGCACTAAGCGAGGAGTGGACATCCGAGAGGTCGCTGGAGAGGGGGCCGAGGGGGCGGGGAGAGACGAGGGAACCGCGGGGACCGAGGGGGAAAACGCAGAGCGACTGTGAGGCGCTGGAGAAGGCGATCCGCCTCCTGAACGCGACGCCAGTCGAGACTGCACGGGAGAGGGCGAACTGGGGACCGGGTGGAGAACAGAACGGCTGCGCACAGAGGGAGAGGGAGAGGTCGCGTTCGAACGACTCGCAAACCGAGTGTGAGAGGTAATGGGAGAGGATTGAGAGAGGGCTCGACTGTGAACCGAAACAGGAGAAGCGGCATCAGAACGGATCGAAGGACGACTTTGAATCGGTGTTGACAGAGTAACTCGAGGTGAAATGTGACTGGAAGTTACTGGCGATCTTCGATCTCTTTTCATTTGATAACCCAATTGGCGAGATGATGCCGGGGACAGAGATGGTACGGCCGCTGAATTGCTTGAACGCTTTTGAGTTGACGACTCAGATAACTGCCCACGCTGACCCAAATTTTTCTCTTGACGAATCGGTGTCTTCTGGACCGGAGAAACGCCTTGGGTTGGAGATTGGTTCCTAACTGTCCGTTGAGGAAGTACACCGCTTGTATCATATACTGGCTTCCATCCAAACGTTCTTCTCGCTTGGCGTGCTTCCGAGACCTGATGATCCGAAACACTGTTAGTCCGTTTAGAATACATCTCGCTCTTGATATTCCTGTAACAAGGGGAAAAATCAAGAAATCTCAAGAGTGAGGTAGCGAAAAGATGCGTTAATATGCAGATGTTTGTGAAAAAACAGAGGGAAATATACTATAACTCGCTCTTAGGGAATAGGCTTGATTTTGAAGTGCAGAGAAATAATCGAGATTACAAGACACTTCAAATCCTGAACCAAATAATAGAACGCACGGAGGCCCTCGGGGTCCTTACTATTTTGAATGGCCACCATTGTACCGATCGTCGAGCACTACCCGTTAGTCCATACAGTAAGCTATACCAAAAAGAAAATATGCTTATTATCCAAAATAATCTCCAATTCTTGACGACCCTCTGTAGAAGGCTCTGGCCAATTCGCATCATCTTCCTGCATAATCTCGCTCTTCTCCACAATTCTCCGCACTTCATCCATAACAGCTTTCGACACCTTCACTAGGACTCACAGCCAACGATTGAAGCAGACCTTCTTTTCGAATCATTACATCGCTCTTGTAGTTCGAATTGTTAGCATATCGCAAGGTACCGTCACTTTTGAATTCAAACTCCATAAACTCGTGGCCATACTTTCCCTTATGTCCAACACTAGTTATAAATCATCTAATTTGAATAATCATACTAATATCGAAGTTGATATTTTCTATCTGACATTTGCAATTGTAAATAGAGAGAATGAGCCTGTATAGCTGAAGAGCGGTTTTTTGTACTTTTTAACAGACTTTGTATTCTTCAAATAAAGTTGACATTTCGTTGATTGGACTCAGTTTCTAAGAGTCATATCATTTTCCGTAGACTGTCTTGTGTTTTCGACTCGTGTGACTCTGGAGTATTAATACTTTGTTAGCTCATGGAGGGAGTTGGATCTATTCCTCAGGTGAAGATACCAACCAATCGCATTGTAAACAGTGCTGAGTCTGATTTGTTGTAGAAGCGTATGTATAAGTCTTCACAACATCATGATTCTCCAAAAGAGTGTGGTGAAAGTGTGATTACAAAGATTTCTACGAAGGTGCGAATCCCCTTTTCGAGTCAGCAAGATTATCTAGACCCTCAAGAAAGCTTGAGGATTCGTCCACTTGAGGAAGATCGTTTTAAGCGAAGATCCCATAGGAGTGCTGGGAGGTTTAGTCTGTTTTCTGTGCACCATTTTCCTCAGCGTGCTGAGCAACAAATGCTTCCCACTCCGAGGGAGTCCCGCAACTGCTCTCTCCGTATGAGCACAGTACATTCTGCGAGTCTTTTAAGAAAGCGGGAAAGCACGCTCTCCATCGTTAATGAGGAAGATGAGCTGCATTCGCTTGATGAGACGATTGAAAGCAACTGCTTCCGCATGCAGTCGATTCTAGACGATATTCTCTTTATGGAGCGCCTCGTTACCTCTCAGCAAAAATGTTCCCACTATTCCCACTCTCTAGATTCTTCAGCGACTCTTAGCTTTTCAAACCATTCCGAAAAAGGAAATCACAGACCTCTTAGCGACAACATTCTCCTTTTTCATCTACGTCGAGAATGCAATTTTCTTACTGTTCCAGCGCGAACGAACAGTTGCTGCTCTCCTTCTGTGGGCTATATTCACGGTCTACTCGGATATCTACAGAATCGAGTAGAGGCGATCAAAACTGCCCTGCTGCATGCATCGGGAGTAGCGCTTATACCCAAACAGGAAGAGATGGTGACAACCATCCAGGACAACATTAAAAAATATGATGAGTGTGTCACTCGTATTTTGAAAAGTCAGATCACTGTGGAAGCCTCAGAGATTTTCCTCTCCGACAACTCGCTCGAGCTTGAGTCTTCTCGGAATAATCACGACCGAACTCTATGCAGCGAGGATCCAACCGATGCGTCCGATTTGGAGTCGGAGTAAATAAGGGGTGTGATGGGTAGAGCTCCTCCAGAGAGTGGTTGCAAACTCCTTTGCAGCGTCATGTAGTTTTTCGGGGGAATCTTGTAGCTGTGAGATGTTTGTTTACAGAGAACATGTGGCCTGAATTCGAAATCCTTCTTTATCTATTTTCAGCATTCTTATCTATCTTTTTGTGAGATTATGGCCGATCTCAGCATTTCATACTCCCATGAAATCAAACCTGCCGAAGGAACCCATGTTTTTCTGCAGTACGAAGATCATGCATAGAGTGCTGTTTGGAGAAGCAATCAGTGCATCGACGGTGAGAACGTGAGGTCGTTCTATCCTGATGCAACTACAATGTACTCGTACTGAGTTGTACGATTCCATGTAGGTATGAATGTTTTATGCGAGGGAAAAGGATCTCTCCAGACGATCCATGTTACGGGTATCGTCCGATCGTAGCGTTTGCGAGGATTCATTCATACTGTAGAATGCGGAGGGAGTGGCAGGAGACTATGTTTGGCTGACCTATAACGAAGTGTGGGAGAGAGTCCAGGATTTCGCTAGTGGTCTTCTCAAGCTTGATCTCGTTCCCGAGCGATATGGAGTGGGGATAAGTTGTCCTTCTGACGTAGCTTCGATGCCTCGGTATTTTTTCTCGAAATCGTTTGGAGTGGTGTATTGCGGAGCAGGCTTGCAATGCCTACAGACTCACCCTGGTTCCCACATATGACACTCTGGGCGCGGATGCGGTCCTGCACATTCTCCGCGAGACGGAGATGAAGACGATCGTGTGCAGCTCCACCGAGACGGTGAAGGTGCTTTCGATGGTGGAGAAGTCGGTGCCTCTGGAGACGATCATCCAGATGGAGGAGATCACCGAGCGCGACAGAGAGGTGGCGAAGGCGGGGGTAGCATCGGTCCCCTCTCCTCAGCCCTAGAACATCACTCTCTACAGCATGCGAGAGGTCGAACAGATCGGTCGCGAGAACCGCGTTCCCTGCACTCCCCCCTCCCGCGACGACATCTGCACGCTCTGCTACACCTCCGGAACCACGGGCGTGCCCAAGGGGGTCATGGTGTCCCACGGGAATCTCGTGGCGTCGCTGGCGGGCTGTCTCCGCACCGGCATCGCCGCGCACAAGGACACGCGCTACCTCTCCTATCTCCCTCTGGCACACGTCCTGGAGCGACTTCTGCACATCGCCGTCCTCGAGGAGGGGGGACGCATCGGATTTTATCAGGGTTCCACCGTGACGATCACCGACGACATCAAGGCGCTGCACCCGACGATCTTCACCTCCGTGCCGCGACTGTAGGCGTGTGGATGGCGTGCGAATCAGACTGAACCGCATCTACCAGAAGGTGGTGGAGAAGATCAACGACCAGGGCGGCATCGTCCGCTTCCTCTTCTTCCACGGCCTCGAGGTGAAGAAGGCCAATCTCGCCCGCGGCTACAACTACCACTGGTTCTACGACCTGATCTTCAACCGGGTGAAGCAGAGCGTGGGGCTGGACGACGTGGTGCTGTGCATCAGCGGCTCGGCTCCTCTCTCCGCAGAGGTCCTCACGTTCCTCCGCTGCGTGCTGGGCAACGTGGTCGTGGAGGGCTACGGGGCCACGGAGACCTCTGCCGCCACGCTGCTGCAGCTGCCGATGGACTACTCCTGCGGTCACGTGGGCGGTCCGATGGCGTGCTGCGACCTGCGTCTGGAGGACGTGCCGGACATGGGGTATCTCCACACGGACGAGGAGCACAACGGGGAGCGGTGTCTGGGCAGGGGAGAGGTGTGTCTGCGCGTAGGCGTGGAGGCAGGCGTCGATCGTAGGGCTACAACGTGTCGTCCGGCTACTTCAGACACCCCGAGCTGACGAAGGAGGCGTTCGACGCGGACGGCTTCTTCCACACGGGAGACATAGGCATGGTGTATCCCAACGGCGCGTGCAAGGTGATCGATCGGAAGAAGAACTTCTTCAAGCTGGCGCAGGGGGAGTACGTGGCTGCGGAGAAGCTGGAGATCATCTACGGCAACTGCCCGCTGGTCAGCCAGATCTTCGTGTACGGAGACTCGCGACGGTCGTTCCTGGTGGCGATCGTCGTCGCGGAGCCGTCGGGAGTGATGGCCTGGGCGAAGAACAACGGACTGAAGGACAAGACGTTCGAGGAGCTGGTGAAGTCGGCAGAGCTGAAGCAGGCGATGAGGGAGGACTTCGCGCGGCTGATGAAGGAGAATGGGCTGAAGGGATTCGAGCGGATCGTCGACTTCAAGATCGAGAAAGACCAGTGGACCACAGAGAATGGACTGCTGACACCGACCTTCAAGCTGAAGAGGCTGTTTGTTCAGAAGGCGTAGAAATACGGGGGAGGACTGACAACTAGGTTTCAGCAAGACTTGGACAATTTGTATGCTGCTAATCCAGAGCACTGATGCTTTTCTGTTTGTTGAAAATGGAAACTTTTGATAAGGAACTCTCATAACTTATTCGCAAAAATGGAAAAAATTGGAGATATTTGCAGTATGCCTCTTAAACGCATGCGGGAGGTTGCCACTTATATCCAGGACCAGATGGAGAAAGGATTGAAAGGTGAACCATCAGACCTCAAGATGCTTCCTTCCTTTGTGGATAGTGTCTGTGACGGTACACGACACGATTGGTATGTGAATCGTAGGAAAGGAACAAGGATTCGCCATGGCACTTGATATGGGGGGTAGCAACGTCAGAGCGACGGTGTACGAGCTGAAGGGAAATGGCGTATTGGAAGTTGTGAAGGAGGTGAAGCACGCATTCCCTCCGGAGTACATGTCAGGAACAGCCGACCAGGTCTTTGGATTCCTTGCTGACTGCGTAAAAGAGGTCGATCCCCTTCCAGGAACAAAGCTTGGGTTTACATTTTCCTTTCCTTCCGAGCAAACCGCTATTAACCACTCCACGCTGGTTATATGGACGAAGGGATTTTCTGCTACTGGCTGTGTGGGCCTCGATTCTGTGGAGCTCTTGGAGAAGGCGCTGCGTGAGCGTGGTGTGAACATAAAAGTCACGGCCATTTGCAACGACACTGTGGGAACGCTGATCTCTCGCTCCTACGGCGATCCCCTCTCCGCAGTGGGCATTATTCTCGGAACTGGCTGCAACGCTGCCTACATCGAGAACGCATCTCGTATCACCAAGTGCGACCCTCACTCGACCACCGGGAAGATGATCATCAACATGGAGTGCGGAGCCATCGGCGATAACCATCCGGAGATCCTTCCGATGACTCCGTTCGACATCGCCTTGGACCCACTGACTCCGAACGTGGGACTGCAACATCTGGAGAAGATGATGTCGGGCTTCTACCTCGGAGAACTGAGCCGAATGTGGGCCGTGAGTCTCTGGGAGAAGAAGCTGCTGTTTAAGGACCACCCGGGCAATTGTGCCTTTTTCCACAAACATATGTCGTTCGACTCGAAGTATTGCTCGCTGGTTTTGGGAGACGCTTCGGACGACCTGGAGGAAGTCAATCGCATTCTCAACCAGTTCGAGATCTCCAACTCCAGCAAGGAAGACCGCGAAATGATGCGGCGCATTGTTTACCATATTGTGCGGCGCTCGGCTCGCTTAATGGCTTCCTTCATCTTCGCCATCTACTCTCACATGGGCGAGGAATTCAACGGACGTACAGTTGGCGTAGATGGAAGTGTTTACAAGTTTATGCCGTACTATCAGGGCTGGGTTGCAGAGGCTCTAGAAGAACTTGGTAGAAAGGACATTGATATCGGCTTAGCAGATGATGGGTCGTCGATCGGTGCTGCACTGATAGCCTTTAAGGTCAACGAAGTTTCTAACTGAGACTTTGTATCTGATTGTTTGTTTTCACCTACAAGTATGATCTGCAATTCGTAAAATCCTTGATTTGTGAAAAATAGATCCTTTCAATATGAAGGAAACGGTCAACAGTACAGTTGTCAAAGGATTGATAGAAATCAACTGTTCATATGATCACTGCATAGAATCTTTTCGAAGAAGGTTTCATATTATTTGTTTTTTGAATTCGAGATGTATGTATAGGTTTGTGCACGCCGTCCGCTAGTGTAACACAGTGTCTAGGAGTTTCAGTTCTTACCTCTCTGTAGATGTCCCGAAACGAACAGATATTGCGAGAATTTCTAAGAAAAGGAGATAACAAGAAGTGTTTTGTTTGTGGACAGAGCGTATCCTTTTGTTGAGGGATCTCATGTACAGGGTCCTCAATATTTCGTGATGAATTTCCTTACTGTTGTGTGTAATGCGTGCAGTGGTATCCAGTAGGACGTTCGGTGTTCTGTTTAGTCTAGTCGTGAATTTGACCACTACGTGAAGCATGTTTCTCTCGGAACATGGTCAAAAGACGAGGTCGATAAAGTTCTCAGCGGGGGAAATAAGGTAAGAGAGGGTGGTTCTTCTCACTGTTTAGAAGGCAGCCAAGAAGTATTTAGCTACATACAATCCCAAGAAGTTCCCTCGTCCAGAACCGTCGGATCGCAACCGCTGCCGTCAGTTCATCCAGAAGTGTTTTGTAGACAAGATGTCGCCTTTTTCTGGGTTCTTGACTGTAGATGGATGGAAGGAAACGAAGAGAGTGAGGACGAGGCTCCTCGCAAGAAGTCTCGTCGTGTGGAGTCCTCTGACGATGAAGATTTCGAGCCTCGTCGCAAACCGAAGGGTCGTCGTCCTCAAGTTTCTGATGACGATGATGATTTCGAGCCTCGTCGCAAACCGAAGGGTCGTCGTCCTCAGGTTTCTGATGATGACGATTTCGAGCCTCGTCGCAAGCCAAGACGTAACAATGACGTGTCAGGAGATGAGGACGATGAGCCTCGTCGCAGACCGAAGGGTCGTCGTCCTCAAGTTTCTGACGATGACGATGTTCCTCGTCGCAAGCCAAGACGTAACAACGATGTGTCGGGAGATGAGGACGATGAGCCTCGTCGTAAGCCAAAGGGTCGTCGTCCTCAGGTTTCTGACGACGATGATGATGATGCTCCTCGTCGCAAGCCAAAGGCAGGCAAAGCACCTGCAAGAGCGCCAGCGAAGGCACCAGCAAAGGCTGCTGGAAGAGCTCCCGCAAAGGCACCAGCGAAGAAGGGAAGGAATGTCGAAGAGAATGATGCACTGGAAGAGGCAATGGAACTGACTCCTCGTGAGGATCACTTCCCGAGTAATCTGGGATTCGATTTCACTACGATGGGCAATGTGAACCAGCCTCCTAAGCCTGAGAGCGACGGCTTTGGAGCGTTGCGAGCTATTAGCGAGCAGCAGAATGCCGGATATGGCTATCCTCAACAGAATGCTGGATACGGTTATCCTCAACAGCAGCAAGCAATGCAGGGAGGTTATGGCTATCCTCAACAGTCTCCAGCGATGCAGGGAGGCTATCCTCAGCAATCTCCTGCTATGCAGCCCAACTATAATCAACAGCAGCAGGCAATGCAAGGAGGTTATCCTCAACAATCTCCTGCTATGCAGGCCAATTATCCTCAACAGCAACAAGCGATGCAGGGAGGCTATGGCTATCCCCAACAATCTCCAGCGATGCAGGGAGGCTATCCTCAGCAACAACAAACGATGCAGGGAGGTTATGGCTATCCTCCGCAATCAATGCAAGCTAACTATGCTCAAAACGCATACGGTGCTCAGGAAGATGCGAATAGTTTTGTTTGGTAATCTATGCTATTCTCTTGCTTGTTGAACAAACACACTCATCTGATGTTTAACAAAGACACACTACTAGAGCGACCATTGCGATAACGAAGCTCCAGGTCCAAAAAGCGTGTCTAGGAAGAATAGGTTCCTCTCCACATAATTCTTCGTTCACCCCTGGCAAAACCCCCTTTATCTCTTTTAGTCCCTCCTTCTTATTCAATGTCTCTTCGGTCTTCTTCCACACTTGACGCACATGCTCAAACCATGCGTCCTTTGTGGCAAATTGTTCTGGATGCATCACTTCCGATACACAGCAGATCAGCTTCACGTTTTTATTCATCTTGAGGTTAATCTCATCGAGAAGCTCCTCCTAGAGTTCACATAGCGCACAATACGCACCTTTCCTAAAGTCAGAACACACTGACAAGGTCTCTTGAGGTTGTAAGCCACTTCCATAACTCCTGTTTTCAGAGGAAGTGAGCCCTTTTCCTTGAATCGATGGCCCTCAGGATACACAACACAACCAGTATTTGGCCTACAATCAAGTAAGAGGAAAAGCGCCACCTTACTGCCCATTTCTTCGCAAAGAAATCAGTGAACCAATTGCGGTCTATACCTCTTTTACGGTGGAAAAACCAAACAAAATTAAACAGATATCCGCATAAACAAGGACCAGGAACACCAACGATCACTCCATATCGAGAAAGATAGCTAGATCCTCCAGTCATATATCCATCCATAAAAAAGTCAGTCCAGGAACGATGATTTGCGAAAAACATAGTTTTGCCAGGTAAAATAGGCTGAGACTGTTTCACAGTGTATATTTTGGGTGTAAACAGATCAGCTACCTACAACAATGAGACATAGATCCCAAAATGTACCCTTTTGCAGATAACATATGCACCGCCTTTTCCCTTAAATAAGCAAGTGAACGCATATCTATTCATGAATATCCTCACAACTATTGTACAAAAAGCATATAAAGTTTATGTAAAACACAGCAAACACTGTGCAAATGCTGTTCCACAGTTTTGTTGATGAGATTGCCATTTCAGATATGAATCTGTGGTCTTACACTTTTTGAGGAGTTACGGCTCCCAACTTTTGGAATCGCACATATTAATGAATTCTTAATCATTTGTCCAGTTATGCCTAGAACGTTGCCGCACTTCCACTTAAGTGCCTTTACTCTTTACAGTGTAATGATTAGGTCTAAATCAAATCCTGAAGTTAGCTATGGTTGGTTTGGGACTTATTACTATTTCTTTCGCTGTGATCCTGTATCAGATGGGAAGCCGATTTCGATCATTGAGTGCAGCAGCAAGAAAAGCGTTCCATCATCAATTCGTGTTGAGATTTAGTCATTCAGGACATCTAAAGCAATACATCCCTCCAATAAGCTTTTCTTTAGATTATGAAACTCAGGTGCTTCCAGGGTATGTGTAAAATTGTGTGCTTACGTGCAGTCCCTCGTCTGGAATTCTGTTAAATGGAAAGGACCCTTACGATACGGGTGTCTCGTACGACAACCCTTTTATCACTGTAGACTTTTCGTTTTCCTGCGACTTAGTTTCTGTTTTGGGTCCAGATTAGTTCGCAGAATTCCGAAGACCAGGCTGTCATCGTTGCCAATCGCGAGTTTGGATGCATTCGCTTGTCGCAAGGGAATGGCATCGTCATTTACTACGACCGCAAGACAATGTGAATGTTTGGACTCGATTTCACGGACAGGAACCTGGTTGCCCTCTGGAGAGCGAAGGAGAACAAGTGCTTTTCGATCGTCATCGCCTCGAATATTCAGTGGATGTGTGTGTGAGGGGTGATGTCTAGAACCGACACTTGGATACACGTGGCAGTCAAAATGTACACAGTAGATTCGAATTTTGACACAGAGTTTGGTTCGCTTGTCTTTCTTCGATGATCCGCAGATGACGACATTTATCCCATGATCGCTGACTTCTACATCAACGGAGAAAAATCGGTCACTGCATCATCGCTACGTTTTTTGACTCATGACAGGGAGAACTACTTTCTCGGCGCTTCTCCTCTGGGAAAGAATCCCTTCGTGGGTCGCATCTATTACTTCATGGTGAAGGAAACGAGGGCAGGTTATCTCTAGATTGTCGATTACGAACTTTCTGAGAAAACGATTCAAGCAGTTTATAAAGGAGACATAGCAACAGTTGAGAAGATAAAGAGTCATGCAGAAGTTGTTATGGGTACCAATACTTTTGATATTAGTCCGTCTCATTCAGTTGTTTATAACAAACAATTAAGTTAGAGTCATCCTCTGAATCCATATCAGAATCACTGTCATCTAAATCCATCAAAGCGTTATAGAAGTATTTCGGTTCTGGTTCATAGGGCCGTAGCACATGCAAAGTACACAGCAAGTCACGATTTACACTTAAAACGGCTCCCGAATTTGACAGTTCACCCGCGTAGTTCGGTGCAGAGAAGATAGTCAGCATGCCTGTGTCCGCAAAGAACTCGTATCCATCATCCATCACTTGATGAGCGCGACAGATCAGATCCAAGTGAAATTTTTCGAGGAAATCGAACACCACCTCTTCGGAGAAGGTGTAGCTGATGCCACGATCGTTCGGACACCACCGTTGTGTTTGGTTCCTCTTCGGATCCGACCACAGTAAATCACAGACTAAACCCTCGTCAGGAACGTCGTATGGACGCTCAATAGACGATATATCGTCAAGAGAACGAATGTGGGGAGAGAGACCGCCGTGCATGCAGAGAATCCTTGTTCCCACGAGTGCACATAGTGGCATGTACTTAAAACACTCCGCAAAATGACTGTAGAGAGATGCACTATACCGTCGGAAGCATTCATCACAAAACCCATAGAGTTGGTTCATCGTTTCGGACTCGTGGTTGCCTCGCAACAAAAACACTTTGTCTGGATATTTCACCTTAAATGCGAACAGGAGACACAAGATCTCGATACTGTTTGTTCCTCTATCTACATAGTCCCTATGACATAATTCTCCCATATCGAAATAACCCTAAAAAGAGGTAATTTACTTCAGGGGGAAACCCATTGAGCTGCAATAACCGTAGAAGATCATAAAATTGACCGTGAACGTCGCCTACCATATCAAAAACAATCATAACGAGTACCGCAGATATTGAGTGGACCATCAAGTTCCAAGAGTATTGGCTGACTCACAAACAATTTTGTAACTGCATCGATTAGCAATATGATTTGTGACTCCTCCAATTTGATCTCGGTTCCCACTGGTTTCTGCCTTGCATCCACCAATGTTTGTATTATTAAATCTACATCCAATTCTTCCTTCAAGTCTTCGTCACTAGCGAAGGCTTCTTCAGATAGTGATAAAGTCCTCATTTTTGTTTCACCAATAATTGAATTCCAAAAAAATGGGGGAATCCAGAATCTTCGGGAACAATTATGAAATTATGACAAAAGTAAAGCCAAATCTAGATGCTCAAAATCTGGACGATTTTCGATCAAGGGGAGAAATCGGCCAGTTTTCGATTCATCAAATGTGTCTCGATTTCTGGAATTGAACAATAGTATCCTTAATTCAGAGCGATCCAATCTCTTTTTATTTCAAGATGTACGACACGAAGATATTTCTTCCAAAAGGAGTAAAGTGTTCCTTTGTGATAAACAGGAAAATCAGTAAGTGACTGCTATGATTGGTTCCATAGGTTGCACCGATGAAGCAGCAAAAGAGGAAGAGCAATCTGAAAAGATTTTGTACTTTATTCCGAGTGATACACCGCTTGTGGACCAAGTGAATTATGCAAATATTGCAGACGCAATGATCGAGTTTTCCTCATTATTTGATGACGCTTCTGATGTAAACACAGTTAAGACTGATAAATGCACGTAGAATCGATATTTCTTTGTGACATGCAGATATTACTTTTGCAAATGGGAAGCAGACACATGGTTTGTAATGGTATTGTACCGGTCTCAGTATCGCTCTGTAGTCCATCGAGTGTAGTTTCATTCATAGCGTACTGGAGAGGAGTTGAACTCTTCGTTTTCTACAGATACAGTTCTGACGGTTATGAAGGGCATCTATAGGGTCTACACCATGTTTAACGACCCGATCGAGCCATTGCTGTACAGTAGTGTTGTGAGGAGGGAGTGAGAGATAGAGGAGATGGAGGACCACAAGATGATCGTGCAGGAGCTGCTGAGACTGAAGGTGGAGCTGCGAAAACTGAAGTACAGGGAGGAGTGCATAAAGAACGGAGACATCAGCGAAGTC
This sequence comes from Blastocystis sp. subtype 6, assembly GCA_000963415.1. Classification (NCBI taxonomy): domain Eukaryota; class Bigyra; order Opalinata; family Blastocystidae; genus Blastocystis; species Blastocystis sp. subtype 6. The sequence goes on from JZRM01000525.1 coordinate 16,977, forward strand.
GAGGACGAGAAGCAGCGTCAGGAAGCCATCCTCGCTCTGCAGAATCAGCTGCACATTCTGGAGGAGCAGTCGACGGTTCCGATGATCCGTCAGTCGATCCACTGCGTGATGCGCAAGTGTTTGGTCTACGAGAACTGGGAGCAGCTGCACTGCCTCTATGTGGCCATTTTCGTGCTTTTTGACACTAGGCGATTGATGGCTTTCTCCATCTGTCCGTCGACAAGTTGATCTCCGTCGACATTTATGCGTTCATGAAGCAGATTCCCCAGCATTTCCCGATGCTGCGCTATTCCTGCTTCCTGTTTGACAACTACTTCGTACTCCTCGAGGCGACGAGTGAGCTGTAGATCTGGTCGGACATGTCTGTCGAGAACATGAGTCTGCTCCGCTACTTCCATCTGACGAATCATGGTTTGCTTTTCGGCTATCTGGACACTAGATCAAACGCAGAACGAGCAGCAGAAGGGGGTTTTGCTGATGGACACAGTATCTCTGTGGGCGACTCTTCATGATTAGGAGGGTGCTGTCGTAAGCACGGTCTTCTTGAACGTCCAGAATGCGAACGAAGCGAGTCCAGGACATCGTGAGAAATTCCGACTTCTTCGCTACATGGTTCCGATCTTTGGGCTGCATCACCTCTAGCAAGGGAGAATCACACTGCTTCTCCTCTTCGATGAGTCCTTCGGAGACGCCAGCGAGTCTGCGAATGCTTTCCGAGCCTCCTTTTCGAAGCAGTTCGGTCCGCGATGCTTCCTGCTGAACCAGTCGCTCGTGTCGACTCGCAAAATCTCGTGTGCTGAGGGAGATGAGATGAGATGTAGGGTTCGATCCAACGACAGTGTTATGCTGTTCTTCTACGAGGCAGCGACGAAGTCGCTGTACACAAACATCAACGCTCCTTGGAAGGATAGCGTAGCAGCGAAGGAGAAGAGTGATTCTGTAGAAGGGCATGAAGAGACTGTCACCCATCACCCCGTCAGCGATGCTGGACATCATCCCATCCTCCCTCGCGTTCCCTATGGATCACGTGTACTCGAAGCTGAAGAACGCGACTGGCTTCTATGAGATGGTGGAGCGAGTGGGCGATCTGGACTGGCTGTATGGTTGCGTGCAGAATGACGATATGTTGTTTGTGCTGACTAACACGTCTTCGCGAGTTTCTGTCCGGGACATTGTGAGTAGGTTTTGGGATGAGGGTATGAGGGTAGATAATGTGCATCGCATTGTTTCAGAGCAGTTTGGTTATGCGTTTACACTTATTTAAACTATTTTGATTCTTTGTTTGTTCACAAATCTTTTCCTGTTGAGCCTGGAACTGTATATAGTTGCTTATCTGGAATGTTGCCATCGCATCTAGAGGGAACTCCAATCACTTTGGAACGGCTGCGGTCGACTTTGATGTGGGTGATAACTGGGTAGAACTCAATACAAACAGCTGCAGAAGCTATCAAAGCGGAGTGGGAAAAAAGTGGACAAGGAATTAACATCTTTGCTGAAAGAGTTTGCAGAAATACTAGTGCATGGAGAATCAAAGAGTGAACAGTTCTTTGAGTACATAGAATGTTGTTTTGTGTTCCCTATAGCTTTTTCTTGGAAGAACGCATGTTAGGGGATATCATTCATATCCTCTATCAGAACCGTTCTAACAAGACAAAAGTTCAAGTGATCCAGACGATTAGTATTCTGGTTCAAAACATTCACGACGAGAAGTCCTTATGTAATATTATACTGTGGCTTAATAACATAGACTTTATTCTCTCCAATAACCACATCAACAGCATCATCACAGCTCCTCTGGATTTCAGTGATGAGGATATAGTATCGCAATACATTTCGTTCGTGAAGATGCTCTCTCTTTCCATCAACGAGAAGACTATCCACTTTTTTCACAACAATGTATGTCTCACATCCTTTCTTCGTGCTAGAAAGACCCGTCGAACCCTTTCCCTCTGTTTACAATATGCTCCAAGTTCTTCGACCATCCTGACGGAATGATTCGCATCGCTGTTCGTACGATTACCTTCAACTGTCTTCGAGGTAGTCGTCATTTCTCTCTCCTCATCTAGTAAAGGATGAGTCATTCATGAGCCAGGCTGGACCTCAGCACTACTTCCGCCAGTTGGTGTATTATGTGATTTCGCTCATCGCCACGATGAACAGCCTTTGTTTTGACAAACAGTTCGAGCAATACAGACAGGCTTCGGAAATCGCTCAGAACATTTCGGACGAGCTCTACGTGCTCCACGATCTGATGCATTGCCAGGTGCATGCAGTTGAGCAGTGCATCCGGAACACACTTCTGCGCAGTCTTCTCCATCATTTCTGCTTCCCCGCGGTTTTCAATGCAGTCAAGCAGAACGCTCCCCAACCCACCAACGTTTCTCTCCTTTCCCCATTTCATCTAGTATGACCTCACTCTCCGCTGCTCCCTTTTCTCCCTCCTTCTGCTTCTCGACGCCCTGCAAACCATATCCAGCGTGTTCTCTGCCCCTTCCTTCACCCAACGGAGTTGTTTTCCAGGAGGTTCAGGACTTCTTTCTGCAGCCCATCGGGAACGAAACGCCTACCTCCGTCGATTCCCAGCACGTGGCCGACGAAAGGTACTCTTCTGCAGTGCTTTCCATCTAGCGACAAATCGATCCGTCTCCTCAATGGCACTCAGAACGTGCCTCTGCTTCATGTTCCTGTCGGTTTTTGGAATTCCATAAATACGGTAGAATTCAATAAGTCCCAGTTCGTCATCGTGGCAAGTCTGTCATAGTTTGAAGCGAAAGCCAAGTCGTACTCGTGATATCGCAGCTTGCGAGGAGTCGGGCAGCGAATGTCTGGAGGAGCCGCTTTCCACGAATGTTTCTCCTTTTGAGTGTTTTGACAATTCGCTGTGGCTTGTTTTGTACCACGGAACGACCGACTCTTCGCTGCGCTGCCAGCTGCTGCTCTGTCTGCTTGCGCTTTTGAAGGCAGACGAGCGTCGCAGATCGTTGCAACAAGAATCTTCCAAGTCGCTGCTCGACTTTATTCGGACTGGAAAAGAATCCCTCATTTCCGAACTCTCCACTCTGCTTCGCACCGCAGATGGGTCTCCTCAGACGATGCAAATCGCTCTTTCAACTCTCCTGAAACTGCGCCAAATTTTGGGGAATGAAACGCCCTTCTCCATTTCCTCGCTTTTAACAGAGGCTCTGTGTGCACGTCTGCAAGCATTGAAAGACATTCTCGAAACACCTGCACCTTCGTGCCCCTCGCTGCGACCTTCGTTGACGCGCACCCTGATGTTTCTGCGATCTTGCTCTTCCCTGCTCTTTGATCCGATTCCCGACGGAGGCCAGCCTCTGCGTTCTGCTCGCATCTTTCTGCGCGTGGAACTCGACTGGAGAGCACTTATTACAAATACATTGCTACTGCGTGAAGATAGCGAGGTGCTGAACTCCAGCATTATAGAGGACAGAGAGGGAATGGGAGTCTATCGGATCCCCAAAGAGAATTGCCCTGAGAGGGAGATGATTTTCGGAGGCGCCATCTTCAGTCAGTTTTATGTATATAAGAAATAAAGGCGTCAAGTATAGATGGTGCTAAATTTACTTTATCAGTGTCGCATTTGGCGGGAAGACACTGGCGAAGAAATCGAGGTTGCTTCGCATGTTCTGGCGAAATTGAAGGATATTCCCGTGGAAATTTCTCTTCAGCTAGGAGAGCAGGTGAAACTGAGTAGACAGATGGAATACACCGTTTGTAATGTGGTGCTTTTCCCGAAAAGTCTGTTTCCACCTACAATGGAGAGTATGAAAGAACGGCTTCATGATCGAGTATACAATTTCCCTTCTTACGTTTTCATCGGCGAATCTCAGTGTGGAATTATAGAGGTTCATCGAGGCGACCTTTCTACTGGATATGTGAGGTTCATTACGAAATGGGTCGATGTTTTGGAAGTCGACGTTCTGAAGGCAAACAATCGCTGTCTTTTGTTAACTGTACATGTTTGGAGATAGTTTGAGTCTAGGTTCGTGCTAAGTCGAATTTGGAGTTATGTATTAACCGTCCTATTCCGCCAACACTCCTTGACAAAAGTGTGGACAAACGGTATTGTGTTCAAAGTATTCTCTGTCTTCGTTTTGTGTCTACTTCTCTGTGTCAAAAAATATATACCAAGATAATAAATAAACGAAACGCTTATTTCGAGTCATCGCGAAAGAAGTTGGTGTGTTTGTTAAATGGTTGTACGTGATTTGTTTGATGCAGAAAGGAGCACAATTAGAGTTAGGAATAAGCGAGTTTGGCTCAGTTGGAAGAGCGTGGGTCTCATAATCCCAAGGTCGTGAGTTCGATCCTCACAACCCGCATTTTTGTCTCAAGTGATTGAATTGTTAGAAACTATTTTGTTCTTTAGAAACTCTTTTTGTTCTCAAATCCCCATATTCGCATCACAGAAAAAATCATGATAATTCAGCTGTATGTTTTAGGCCAGCTTCATCCTATTAATATCGATAAGTGTACAACTGTGAAGGATATTAAGGTTGCAATTTCCAGAAAAGTACTTTCTGTGCTATTTCGCTTAATAAATATAGTATTCGGTTCCTGTATCAGATCAAAAATTGCAATTCCATGAGAGAGAGCTGGGCAACGATGAACTGGTTTCTTTTTGCTAGTTTCGTGATATCAAGGTTGCAGATTTGCATATTACGGATAATGACATCGTTATATTGGATTCGATTGCACAAGGTCGGATTCTGGAATATGTTGTCATTGTAGAAAAGGTAAATGAAATCATGAGTCTACTAATTCGGACGCCAGTAGAGAAAATTCCTGATCTGTATGCACAGAACAAAGAGTTTCACGATTCAGTTGTTTCCTTTCTGCTTTATTATCTAGATTAGTGTTATTGACCCTGCTATTGTGAGTCTGATCACTTCTGGAGACACGAAGCAGCTGCTGAGGTTTGTTTTCGTATCATGTTTCATGTAGACATCTTTTAGAGAGTTTCATGAATCTTTTCTTCAGAGCAGAGGCCCAAGCTGTATTTCTTCGTTTCCTGTTGTCTCTAGAATGACAGCGCGATGGACGAAGAAGACGAGATGGATCCCGAAGTGCAGCGAAGAGAGTTGGAGTTGATTCATAACCAGAATCTGGCGTTGACGCGAGCCTTGCCTCTGTCTCACAAGAGTCTTCATCTGTATGTGAAGACACGTGTGAACGATGTATCACCATCCATCGAGTGTGTCTTAGGTTCTTGTCAACTTCGTGATCGACACCGGTGCTCAGTTTACCTGTGTGACCAGCAGCGTGGCAGAGGCTGCGTTTCTGAAGCGAGCGATGGACGAGAAGCTGCAGGCGGAGGTGAGGGGCGTGGGCTCCTCCACCACGGACGGTCTGCTGAACGCGTTCGACGTGTGCATCGAGGATCAGTACTTCGCGACGAGCTCGCTGGGTGGAGGCGATGGTGCGTCGTGACGTGTAGTGCTGCCCTCTGGAAAGGGACCCGACGTCTGTCTGCTCGGTCTGGACTTCCTGAAGGCGTACAAGGGGGTGATCGACGTGAGTCGCGACGTGCTGACGCTGGAGATCGATGGACAGAAGGTGGAGACGAGGCTGTACGAGAGACAGGTGGGCACTGCGAGCACTGTTGAGTGTAGTACGCAGATCCTCTGAAGGAAATCAACGAAGACGAACAGGAGACGGAAATGGAGGAGTGGGACGCGCCTGCGGATGAAATGAACAAGGATAATGAGACCATGGATCAGGCATCTGGGAATGTCGAACTGATCGAAAAGACGGCAGAAAAACTGCAGGAATTGGGGTTCTCTTTAGAAGATGTGGTTTGTTGCCGATAGAGATTATGGGTAGAGTAGGGCGGCTTCGCTTCAAGCAAATGGAGACATCGAACTGGCCATTGAGTTATTGAATAATCCAAAGTGACATTGTTTGTTTTTATTATCTTTGTTGTTCTATGTATGTACTTGGGCGATGACTGTGAACTTTCTTCTCGAAGCAATACACTAACCGTTGATAGAAATATATAAGTCGGAATGGACGCAACAGAAGAGCCAACGAAAAATGTAATGATAGTGGTTTAACTTGACTGGGCAGGATAATAAGAATAGCTCAACAACAACTCAGGCTTACCGACCTCCATCGAGCATAGGAGGGCGTCGTCGCACGAACCGGCATGTGTTTGTCGACCAGCTTGAGAAAAGGAAGCGTATGGCATCGGTACTTCTTGACGAGTAGTGGTTTCTCTCACTATGGAAGATATAATGAAGCTGTATCGACCTCCTGAATTTCCAGAGTGCCTAAAAGATGTTAAGAATGTGAGGTTCTCTTTATAGGGTGATTCTTAGGTAAATCCAACTCCTTTCGCTCCTTTCTTTCAAACTCCCCTTACGGACGAAGAGGTTTGTCTCCTCTACTGATATTCATAATTAGTTGGCAGCTGCTTGGAATCGAGCTACTGATGGGAAAACAGATGGGAAGTATCCTACAAACGTTTCTAGTCCCGCTTCTGATGGCAAGGAATCAGCTGCATCGCTTTCCCAAGCCTCCTCATCTCCCTCCCAGACTTCTGCCGATACTGTTCTCCAGTCGATCTTGCACCATTCTCAAGCAGTTACGGAACGCGAGGAACTCAAGGAGCGGAAGAAGACGGCAGACCGTCGATCCCCCACAGAGTATCCCCGCCGTTCGACAGCCTCCTCCCCTTCCATGTATCACGTGAACAAGTCTCTCGATCCCTCTCTGGTGCTCCAGCAGTCCTGTGCAAGCCATCACATCCCACTCTCTCCCGAGTCCCTCGACGAGCTGCTCACCTCCTATAAGGCAGAACCCTCTCTTGAGGATGCGGTGTGGACGTACATCGATCTGCAGGGCTTCGAACAAGGGCCTTTCCCAAGTAGCACAATGAGAGCGTGGTTTGAACAGGGCTTTTTGACCTCTTCTCTAATGATCCGCTACCTTGATGGTCCTTGGAGACCACTGCGACTCTACTTCAAAAACCTTAATGATGCATTCCTTACACTACCACAGATCGAATCTAGAAAAACCGCGGGAACTAGTGAGACACAAAAAAGAGTACCGAAAACTGTAGCGCAAGTCTTGCGAAAGAGGGAAAGTGAGAGAACAAATCGAGTCAAAGAGAGCGTGGAAGCTAAAGGAGACTCTAGTGTGGAATCGAATGAAGAATCGAATGTGGAACCTCATGTGGAACCTCATGTGGAACCTCATGTGGAACCTCATGTGGAACCTCATGTGGAACCGGAGAACATAAAATCTACTGTATCACAAATACAATCAAAAGAATCTTCGAAACACAGCACTGAAGCACAATCAACAGCTTCCAAATCTCGAAAACCGGTGCGCACAACTCTTCCTATCGAGGTAAACTACAGTCATTCGTCACGTCCACGTGAGGATCACGTGCACCAGTCAATCGAGGTTGTTTCTCTTTTCCGATTCTATCTAGACTTCCCTTCCAGATGCCATTTCTCTCCAAGATGCGCTGAATCTTCAGACACAGCAGCAGCTTGTCCATCTTAACGAAACTCCAGCTCCTCCTGTAGTGCTTGCTGTGGATCCTAAGCAGATCCCTACACTTACTCTGCAGAGAGATGCTCGACTTGTCAACGAAACTCCTGCTCCTAAGTCACTGGAAAAACCGCGGGAAGTGCTGCCTCGCCCTACCATCTCTCCGTGGACCAAACAGCCATTGAATGCAGCTCCTACAGTTCCGTCTTCTGAATCTTATATCCAACGGATTGGTAGTGCAGTCGATACATCAGAAGGAACACCCTCTGTTGATGAAACTTCCACGAGATCAAGTGTGTGGGGTCCCACAAGAGTACATAATGCAATATCCTTGTCGAGTTTGTTAGAGAGTGAAAGAGAGGCCATAAAATCAATGAAGAAAATGGAAGAAAAAGGCGAGAAAAAGAATCGAAGCACACAGTGGAAACCTGTTGATCTCTCTGTAACGCCACCTCCTCACAAAGTCATAACTCCCGCGAAAGTGCCTTCATTTGAGGAAATTCAGAGAGAGCAGATGAAGGAGAAAGAGAGAAAAATGAAGGAAAAACGGGAGGTGAAAGGAGGATGGGCTACTGTGTTGAATCAAAATGTAATGCCAAAAATAGTGGTGAAAAAGGAGAAAGAAGTACGCCAAAAAGAAGAGAGTTTTTTGGAAGTTGCAAAGAAGAAAGCCCAGCAGCAGGAAAAGGTTGTGAAGCAAGATGAGAAGAGTCACAGCGCAGAGTTTGAAGAGTGGTGCAGGAAGCAGATGGTAGAATTATACGGAAGCGATGATATCTCCTTGCTGGAGTTCTGCCGTGGGTTAGCAGATGACCAGGTTTTATTGTACCTACAAGATTTGCTGGGTTCCTCCAAGAGGGTCTTGGATTTTGGGAAGGAATTCATCAAACGAAAGAATACTTGGCATTAGTGTGTTGAAATTGTTTTTTTAAAACAACAATACGAATATGTGTATTATAATACAAAGTGTTTACATATCCGCGGGAGAAGTGTTTTAATAGAATTACTATTTCGAGAACTCTAGAATTGGATTCTGTTTATTCTTTTGTGAGTATTTATCTGACTCATGAACAGTGTCCGTAGCATAAGCCATACTGCTTCATTAATTCAGCCATGTGAGAATGGTCTTAATTCGTATAGCAGTGTAAGGGATTGGGTTCTTAGAAATGCATAGTGTGTTTCTTCAGAGAAATTAAAGATAAAGGAAGAAATCCTCTCTCTTCAACTATTGAAACAAAAAGAGACTCTCTACGTTTCATATGCCCCTGGCTCTATCTTTTCCTGTGTATATAACAAGTTGTTTTGTGCATTGTCTTTTCTTGAAAGCGAGCTAAAGGTATCTCAGCAGACGAAACTCGTAGCTCTTAGGTTCCTGTAATCATCTCCACTAATGAATAGCTATTTTTGCCGTCTTGTGGAAGTAGTGTCTTTTCCTGTGTCACTCTACTCCCCATATCTGTTTACATGTGTGATGATTGCGTATAAATATGAAGAAAATTGTGAAGGGGCGATGTCTGTCGCAGACATCGTCGTGTTTCCCAATCGATATTGCCGTTCTATTAGTGAATATAACGAAATGGAAAGAGATATTTTGTCAGTGTTTGTTTTCCTTCTTCCTTCTATATAGTTTGCGATGGAAACTTGGGTCTGTGACTGCTGCCCATTTTCTTTCTTCCTACTGTTCGTCAGTTTACCTGAGTTGCCTTCTTCCCAAGCTGCACTTCAGAGTGAGTGTCTTTGTTTCGTACTGCACCTTCTTCCTCGACTTGCTCTCCAGCCTCTACGAGTATCGCCAATACACGTCTTCTCTTCAGGCAGATGCTTGCTTCCTCGCTGCTTGTCATGCACTCAACTTGAGGTATGTGAAGGGGAAGGGTGACAACTAGTCCATTGTGGAGGGAGGAGTTCAATGACTATCTTATGAATCGCAGAGAACTGGTTGAAATCGTGGAAAGCAAACTCTGGACGGACTATTGCAAGTTCTATCCAGAGTATGCAAACAGCGAGGAGGATGCTCATTTTCAGTTTCACTAGCGTTTGAGTGTTGCTTTTGCTGTGTACATGGCTATTTGTTTGTTCTACATTTTTATCTTTGGTACCCACACTATCTACGATGGTATTTTCTATTTCGATATATCTTATACCATAGGACTCACAAGTATGGATGGATCCGTAATCGCTTTCACTCTAGATGTCAGCTGTTCAGAGTCAGCAAAAATCGCAGGAACAGAAACAGTATGTGGTAAAGATTGAATTTTGAGTATAGAGCCCAGGAAGAAGCAAGAAAGAACATGCTTCATTCTCTGATCGATAATGAGGCACGGGCACGATGTACTCATTGCTGTTTCTTTGTTAGCAACTAGTAGGAAGAATTGCTCTTGTTGATCCTGCAAAAGCTAGAAATATTGAAGATCGGATTATTGTGCTTGCACAGCAGGGGCAGATTGGCACTGTAACTCATACAGTAGATATGAAACCTAGGTTACTGATGAACAAGTAAAGCAGATTCTTGAAGGAATGGACACAACAGTTCGCACGACTGTAACTGTTTCGTTTGCTTATTTGTATCAATGATAGATCAAGCGAACAAAAGGTTTCGATGATGATGACGACTTGGATGATGACTTTTAATTCTGAAACAAACATATTTGATTAAAAAAACTATTCAAATAACTCTATAGCTGCTAAAGCCATAGTTTGACCCGCACAAACACTATCACTAAGTCACTCACTGCATCCCTACTCATAGACCTTTCCAGCATTGTTCACTTTCTTCACAGGTGTAGCAACCAGAGCTTCATTTGTCTCAATTCCATAAGGCTGACGGTGTATATCTCCCCAAGTGTACAGACAATTGTTGTCTACTCTATCACAACTCATCTTGACATAAACCTGTGATGACATCAATCATATGACCTCCACAACTCACAGCCTTCAGCTTCTGGAGAATCTGGTTGTCACCATCACCACCCATGATGACTTCCTGATATGGAGTGGGATGCAATCTACTCACGAAACATCTTACTAAACATACTTCATTCCCCACCAGTAAACGTTCCCAGACTCACAGATAACAGCAGCACTTCCCGCTCCCATTGCAATCTTCATAGGAACCTCGTTCTCCGGAAGCTCCACAGGAGTGGGCGTGAGATAATAAGTATTCGAATCCCCCGACATGTTCAGTCCATGACCCAGTTGAGAATCATCATCTCTGCCCCATGAATACAATTTCCTATCTTCCGTGATCATGAGACAGCCTGTCCCTCCGCAGGCACACTACACTTAACGAGAAACATAACAAGAACATCCACAATCTTGCCAAAAATACTCTTGAATTCTGACTTTACAGGTGCCAGTTCATCACTTCCCCTGCCCGTAGCAAGTGATCCCTACGTTAAAAACAGCAAATAGCAACTACAAAACTTCCACGCCCCCATGAATACAAATCGCCATTCTCATCCAAAGCAAGCATAAACGCGGACCCAGATGAGATGTGCTTGATTGCAATGCCGTTATCATAAAAGTAATCCACCACTACAGGAGTAGCTTGATTTGCTTTATCCCCATGACCTAGTGAACCACAAGAAAAGAGAGAGCCTCCATAACCCCAAGTGAACAAATAACCCTCTTTGCTTAAGGCGGCAGTGTGCTGATCACCGCACTCCACCTCCACTAGGTCGAAGTCTTTGAGTGTTGAAACCAATTCAGGGGAAGTAACCTAAGTATGAGAAATACGTCGATTTATAACCATATCAGTGTGACCTAGACCACACTGATAACTTCCGTTTTCACCCCAAGTGTACAATAAACCATCACCTAAAGATAACACGAAGTCCTAAAAACAACTTGTAATCGCCGCACAATGACTAGCACCAATAGAGAGGCATCGAACAGGCTTGTCGAAACCTGGAATTGGTGTAGGGACGTTATTTTTCGCATTTCTACCAGAGAAAAATCCCGTTTGTCCCCACTGATACAGAGCATATTCTATTACAGAAGAAAAGACCAATAGTCCATACTTGGAGTCATATCGCTGAATAAGCGGATGTATGAAGGTTTAAAGGACTGGCGCAATAACCTGCTAGACAATTTCAGTGCAAACATCGTTCTATGAGAGGGAGAAGAAAAGTGTGATCGGGTATTGATGTTCCGATACAGAAATAAAACCTGCCCTTAGTTTAATTTCTGTGATCAGGAGTATAGATATTTTTAAGGTAGTGCATTTTTCCAAACTTATGTGTAACTGAAAGAGCAAGTAATGCCCTAGATAGGAATCCCACACTGATCGAATTGAAAATGAAAATCACTAGTTTCACGCTTATGTTATGTGTCAATTAATAGTATAATTCCGTATTGAAAAGCTGTAAGTCCCAAATAGTAAGAATAGTGTCTTATTCGAATATGTTTATATATTAAATTGGAGTTGGCGATGGTAAATAGTTGTCTGTGATTCTATATATGGAGAAAGAAAGGTGATTCAAGTGTGGAAAGGAATAAGGGATTCAACAATATTCAAGAAAATGAAAGAGTGAATATATGATAAGTAAAATGAAAGACAGGAAATGAATAGGAGTTTGTGAAAGTATTGGTGAATCGGACCCCATTCATATTGAAGTGAGTAAAACAGGATTGAATGGAGATACTATGTATGGTGATTATATCTAGTTGGTGTAATGACTTGACCTACAAGAAGTGTACATTACTAATAACTGAAACCAAAAAAAGAATTGTTACAGAAACAGGATGAATGAATGGATAAGGTATTCAGTGACTTAAGGATAAATATCTGTTATTATTCACATTTGTTCTTTTCAAAAATTACATTATTAAGAGAGGTGATATGAATATGCAATAGTATTCGTACGATTCACATCATTTAGTAGTCGGTTTTGATCTATTACAAGTTGACAAGAAACTAATAAGAGACAACCAACTATATATCTAACAAATCTACATGATATTGAATTAATATAAATCTATCAACTATTGAAGGAAGTCTAACAATCTACTTTTCAAGTATATCACTGTCGCTCATCATTATGAAAAAGTGACTTGCAACTCAAGTGTAATCGAAATAGGAATTCGATTTATTCTTCCCAATCCACTATGAATGTTTTCATGTAAGTCATTTTACTCTTTGCTTCCAGATACCATCAAAATCCACTAGAGTTACATTTAGAATATAATAATTCAAACTAGAAAAGCACTTCATGTTCTAATTATCCATCCTACTGAAATCAAACCAAATACCATTGCATCATAGTTTCAATCTAATGAATAGTAAGATGATTGGTAAGCAGTACGAAACACAGATCACATACACATGAGCTGAGAATGTTACCTGTCGAATCGTCTTATGACTCTTTCTATTTGTAACAAAAGCTTAAGAAAGAAATGCAGCTAGAACCTCTCTTGATGGTTTCCTCAAGAATAGGAGAAACATCTATTCATTAATTCATGCCATTCAATACTCTCTATTGATTTGGATCGAATTGTCTGGAATGAGCCGGTAAGATTGATTATTTCTAGACTAGGAATATCTGCTTCATACATCAGATAAGTATTATACTTGAAAGTGTTACATTTTGAGGATACTGGAAACTATCACCCACAGAAGTAATATTTGATAGCTTAGGGAGATCTAAATATAAGCATAGATATGAATATACTTTTCATTACCAATGAACCAGATGAATCACTTATATTTCCGTGAAGCGCCTTCATACCAAGATTGATGGATTTCAAATTAGGAAGATCTATCATCAAACTATTCATCATATTCAAATACTTGATATCACTGTTGATAATGATTCACCGAATGTATGATCACCTAATTCTATAGAGGATAAACTAGGCAGATCTATTCATTACTAGATTTATAACTACTATACCTTCTACTACAAACGAAGAATAATAGAAATTATATGAATCACTTCCAATGTTTCCAATTTTGATTGTTGTTAATTTGGGGAGATTCTTCAATTCGAATCCACCTCCATAATCCGAAAAGCTGTATTCTCCAATTTCAATATACTCTAATTCATCGCAGTTTGATAGTTTAAATGATCGAGATTTGTTGTTTGCACTGTACCTGCTCCAGTTACTTTTCTTCAACTGGGTGAATGAATTCTCCCCAATCTTTAGCGATTTCAGACGATTTAACCTGTTGATTTTGAAGTCCTTCACTGATATAAAACATTCCGAGCCAATTATAATCGATTCAAAGATATAAGAATCGAGAATAAACTCATTAGTACTAGTGCAAGACTTGTCATCAACTATCAAATTATGTCGTAACTGCATTAATTTCTGGATGCAGAGATCTAAGCCAGATCCAACATTCGTATAAGGTACGGTAGTCAAATGAATTAAAAAAAAGCATAGAATAATCAATCTATATTTGTATTTATAATGCTTAATGAAGATAATAATAATAATGATTATCATCACAATACAAAAACAATTTTGCAGTGGTTCATAGGGATATCCATTGAACCACATTCCATCATGTCCTTTCTTCCCATTTTGATAGGATATTCCTTCTCCATGTCGTCTCCCATTCCAAAAATAGCCATGGTACACTATACTCTTCCCATCGACGTCGTATTCATCCCCTTTGCCTTCTCTTGGATAATGATCCTCCACAGAGTTTCTATACTCTCCTTCATATATCCTTGATCCATCTACATATTCGGTCATTTTCTTGCCTTCAAACCTCTTTAAGATAGATATCTCTATACCATTCTTCCACTTACTCACTCGGTCAATTTTACCGTTTGAATAGATATAGCAAACATCCTGATTTCGACCCATATCATCCATCTTAGAAACTGAAATCAACTCATTCTTATCATTCACTACTCTCCAGTAACCTTCCATTCTTCTCACTGCAACAATACTTGTTCTTTTTCCTTTATCAAACAGACCTTCAAATATCAAATTTCCTTTCTCATCATACTCTCTCCCCTGTCCTTGACGATATCCATTCTTAAAATATCCACAAAAGAATAGTCTTCCCTGTTCATCGTAGAGTTCACAAGGACCATTAGCAATTCCCTCAACAAATGTGAGTGAAGCGATTTCGATATTTTTCTCGTTGCGAATGATAGATGGGCCATTTAGCATCCCATTTTTCAACGCAGATTGAATTGAATAACCTCTATGAGGAGCATCAACAGTTAGAGTTGTTTTCTTACCATCTGTATATGTACATGATACTGGAAATTGATTATTTACATTAAACATCCAACATTCTCCTCTCTTTTTATTCCTATTCTTACTTGACTTATACTCAGCTGTAGTGATATTACTTTTATTTTTAGTAATATTTGACATGTAATGAAACTGCTTTTAAGATGATACAAAAGATGAAATATAACTGAGTGAATAATTACATTTTAAAGTTTTAAATTATAGCAGTACCTGTATGAAGGAAAGGAGGAGTAAGAAAATGTTTGGATAATATGTCTACGTTAGTTACCCTGGTAACCATGTTCTACATAAAAAATACCAATTATATTTATAGAATCATATGTATAACAATGATTACACTATCTTCAGTTATTCAGAGAATGAGAGGATTCAGATATTCTGAGGTTCTTTAGATCATACCTTTCACAGTCCTAGTAATACTCCATTGAACAATCAGAAATCATTATTCGATTATATACTTCATTATATCCCTTTCTAATATCGTTCGTTACTATATTTCTGCCTTTTACAAAGAACAACAATTGAAAAACACAACTAAATGAGTACTATTTCCTACAAACAAAACAATAATCTCCTATAGATTTCATTCGAAAGGAACTACAGTAGGCTCGATAGGTGACTCAGTAGGATTAACAGGGTCAGTAGGAGCCTCAGTAGGTGCCTCAGTAGGAACCTCAGTAGGTTCAATAGGAGCTTCAGTAGGAGCCACAGTAGGAGCCACAGTAGGAGCCGCAGTAGGAGCTACAGTAGGAGCTACAGTAGTAGGAGCCACAGTAGTTGGTGCCACAGTAGTTGGTGCTACAGTAGTGGGAACTACAGTAGGTTCAACAGGAGCTTCAGTGGGAACTACAGTAGGTTCAATAGGTGCTTCAGTGGGAGCTTCAGTAGGAGCCTCAGTAGGTGCCACAGTAGTTGGTGCTACAGTAGTTGGTGCTACAGTAGTTGGTGCTACAGTAGTAGGAGCTTCAGTTGTAGGTGCTACAGTAGGTTCAATAGGTGCTTCAGTGGGAACTACAGTAGGTTCAATAGGTGCTTCAGTGGGAGCTTCAGTAGGAGCCTCAGTAGGTGCCACAGTAGTAGGTGCCACTGTAGTTGGTGCTACAGTAGTTGGTGCTACAGTAGTAGGAGCTTCAGTTGTAGGTGCCACAGTAGGTTCAATAGGTGCTTCAGTAGTAGGTTCAACAGTGGGTTCAATAGGAGCATCAGTAGGAGCTATAGTAGGTTCAATAGGAGCTTCAGTAGGAGGTGGAAGTGTAGTAGGAGCCACTGTAGTAGGTGCTACAGTAGTAGGAACTACAGTAGGAGCTTCAGTAGGTTCAATAGGAGCATCAGTGGGAACTACAGTAGGTTCAACAGTAGGTTCAATAGGTGCTTCAGTAGGTGCTTCAGTAGGTGCTTCAGTAGGAGGTGGAAGTGTAGTAGGAGCTTCAGTTGTAGGAGCCACCGTAGTAGGAGCCACCGTAGTAGGTGCCACCGTAGTAGGAGCCACCGTAGTAGGAGCCACCGTAGTAGGAGCCACAGTAGTAGGAGCCACAGTAGTAGGAGCCACCGTAGTAGGAGCCACAGTAGTAGGAGCCACCGTAGTAGGAGCCACCGTAGTAGGTGCCACAGTAGTAGGTGCCACCGTAGTAGGAGCAACAGTAGTAGGAGCTTCAGTTGGCTGAGCAGTAGGAGCAGGAGTAGGAAGCAGTTCACTCACAATAGGACGAATAGCGAAACCAGCAATACCAGCAATATTTCCATCAGCAGTAGACTCCAGAATAGGCAAACGGA
>JZRM01000046.1:0-21114 GCA_000963415.1 Blastocystis sp. subtype 6
GGGAGCTGTTAATACTCATGCAACTGTTTGTTAACAAAGAGGAAATACATAGTTTTTCAGAATATCAAGGACTAACCGAGGGTCTACATTCATATTCGATGAGCCATCGGTACGAACCCGTATATTAAAATAATTATCTCCCAGTAGCATGGATTGCAAATAAAAAATCAAGTGTACTGCACTCTGTGTAGAGAGGAAAGCAGCCGAATCAGGAACGAACTCAATCACAGTGATATCTCGCCTCATAAACAAGATGTTGTAGAAAGCACCACCATGAGGACCAATCACCACATCAACATTTGCTAGAAAGTCAAATAAGGTATCCAAATCTTCATAATTCTTCGCATTGAAGATAACGAACTCGAATCTTCGGCTTTGTGCGTACTTGTCGATAGCTGTGGTGAGTTCATTCTCATTTAGGACATGACGTCCTGGGTTTCGCGTTCCAGTTCCTCTCGACATGTAGAGAATTACATGCTTCTTCTGCTTCCATCCAGGCTTTATCCATGGCAAGTCAAAGAGTGTCTGTGCCTTCTGCCAAAGCTCGGGATGGAGAGGAGGAACTTTGCATCCCAGAATCAGCTTGTCGGCATACAATTTACCATTCTTCCAAGGAAGAAGATGCCATCCGACGATCTTGTGAGATCCCAATCCAATTCGGTTCAAGAGTTTGGCTGGCATCGAGTCGGAGATGAACATGTCCATTGCAATGGCGATTGATGTGTCGTTTTTAATCACATCCACCAGCTGAACCAGCTTGGGAAGCACACCATCAAGAAAATGCTGGAAGCTGAGTCCCTGAGGCACATTCAGAACAGCCAATGCGCCCGAATAATGTCCGACTGTTGTGGGGTCAAATGACTCCTCACTAAGCGAATGGTCCGCAGGCCACCCACAATCCAGTCTCATGGAAACAACGCCATTCTCTATCACGTCTACTCTGCCATCCAGATACTTCTGCTCTTGCATAACCAGTATAGAGTCTTTCTCTTTGCAGAGAGAAGGGTACTTCCGGCAATTCCATGTCCCATACTGGTTTATATACTTCATTGGATTGGCGCAGATATCCAGTGTGCAAGAACGCGAACTGTCTTTCAACAGGCGAAAGTACGACGACACCGAGTAAATAGAGGAAAACTTCATGCTGTCGGTGCGAAATGGAGGCGGTAATACGAATGGTGGGTACTCATATGTGGCATGATACAGACATCTTGGGACAATCATGCCAGGATTCACTGGAGGCGATGTCTGATGAAGTGGCACATTTAGCTTCGAAGTAACTTTGATAATAGGCTTCTTTGTCACAGCCACAGAGGGCATGGGTTCTGGTACTGTAGAAGTATTATCGGCACTTTGAATAAAAACGATACTTCCATAATGGTCGACTATTGCTTCCTTCCTCTCCTCACTGGGAAGTTTTCCCATTAAAACAGTCATAAACACACATGAAATAATTACAGTCAAATACAATACATAGATGACGTGAGATGACATTGTTATCAATAAGCAACATATCAAACCAAGGTTATGATAACCAATATGTACAGTGATTATGTATTAACAATCAATAGAAGCATTCTCTACCATAGTATACTGTATGGGGCGACTTGCAACTGTTGTCAAATAAGTGTTCCAGAATAGATTTACGACATTGATAACAACCAGCTGATACTACGATTGACAAAATACTAATAGGTTACGTTTACAGGAACGAAGAGAAAATTGACCATTTGAACAGGGATCCACAACATGTAATTGAGTTTCATTGTTGGTAATAGATTATGCTTCACACTCTTTATCCCAGCCTCTGGTTGTTGCCATGGATGCTACGGTTCACTTCTCACAAAGCATCTACCTCCAGAACGGATATTATGAAAAAGAAGAGAATATTCGAAATAGGTGCCCAAATAATCTATCATTCATTACACTCTTTGGATTTACTTGATCGATAGCAACTTTCAGCAGGATGAATGGAAGTGTTCTGGAAGGTATAAGATAATTAATCAGCGTTAAGTATCCATGCGCAAGTGCACCAAACAGCAATCCCCAGATCAAAAAACGGATATTTCGGAGTACTCTGTCCTTGTTATCTAGAATTCAACAGAACAGCCACAGACTACTTTTCGTCAGGATTTGAGAGATAACATCACTTAATCCAACAAGAAACATCGATGTGATGCATTTCGTTAGGAGTGGATAGGTCTACTAGTAAAAACAACAGCAGTATCGACTTCAAGACAAATGTCATATAGTTCAAAGAGAAGCATAGCGTGTAAACAAACAATAAAAAACTCCTCATCAAGATCCAAATCTTCCTCAGGATAATCCCCCACCTTCACATTTTCTCCCCTCGCAAAGACGCCATAATTGGCGGCACACTGAAACAGGCTTTTCCCATTGAACGAACCATCATTTTTGCCAGTTGGTTCATCCAGCACGATCCCCACCCAATAGCCTCCACGCGCAGGGTTCCTCTCATCCAGCACACCCACCCAGCGAACAGTTCCTCTGCGACCTCCTGGAGACACCTCGCAGCGATCCCCCACCTTCACATGAGCTACCGTTGCCTCCCCATATTCAGTGATTGCATTGCGCTACATGTGACGAGACGAGAGTGCCACACGTTCTCACTAATGCGCTGATCTTGTGTCCGCAGTTTGTAGGCTCGGTAGGTGTTCGGAAGCTTGTTGTACTCCTCATCGCTCATAGTGTATTTCTTTACTTTCGTCTCGTCATCAAGTCCGCCATCCTTTGCCAAGGAGTTTGGATTCTACTCGTAAGGCATCTACACTGTCAAAACGAGGTCAGTGCAATGAACAACCATCCCATTCTGAAAACCGACAGACTGAAGAGTTGCATTATCGTCGGAGAGATCTGCAATCTAGTGAAAGTAAAGAGCCCTAGTCCTACTTTCATTCCCATCGAAGTCTGTAATTCCAACTTCTGAAATTCAGCAGGCGTTCCAGTGTGATTGCAGATCTTATTTTTCAGCTCTCGGACCTACAGAATGACAGCGAATGAAGAGACTACTGTAGACAGTTTGGGCATATGAACACTATGGATCCGTACTTTCAGATAGTTGTGCGTAATATCGAAACAGACAATTCCATCTTCAACATAGTCGTATTCGTGACCATCTCTCGCTGTCACATAAGAGCGTACAAGGTCTATATCTTCCTGAGTCAATCCAGTACTCATTGCTTGTTTGGAAATAACTCTAAAGGGAGTTTCATTCGATGAAGTCTTGTCTTATTCTCGAAGTGGGGAGATAATGCCGAATTTTGGATTCAACCCTTTTGCTCCGAGAATCAACGTCTTTACGACAGGGGTCGATCAGGGTGATTCAAGAAGATATTACAGCCGTGATGTTATTCGGACTGGAGGAGAGAGAGTCGAGATCGATGCAACACTCACTCCGGGAGAGCCGGGAAAAAGACAGAAAACACAGTTTGAACAGCAAGTGTCAGACATGGTGAAGAGTGAAGCAGATTTCGTCTCTGGAAAAGATAAAAAGCTAGAGTTTGTGTCAGGCGAAACAATCCAGTCGACCAACTCCAGCTTTTTTGGCATGATGTCTCTGAAGGAGTATGAAGCTCAAAAGAAAGAGGAGAGCAGGCGAGAGGAGTTGTCAAGATATCAATTGAGCTCAGTTGCTTTTTTGCTTGGTTTTAACTGATAGGTCGACATCGAAAAAGTAATCCAGTTCGAACGGTCACTGCCAGATCATCATAGGCAAGATCTAGAATCCTCACCGAAAGATGTGCACATTCCTGCTAGTCTCCAGTCTATCTATGACATGATTGAGTTGAAAAAGCAATCTATGGAGGCAGAGGGTACTTCCTCAGCGAAAAGAACGAACTATTCGGAGTCTGTGGATATGCAAGCCAATGATTTCATTTCCCTCCAAGTAGATGGCTGCTTCTTTTGTTTATTCTAGAGAATTCGTAACCCATTTGTGGATACTTCTTCCAACAAACTCTTGAAAATGGCGGAAGAAGGCATTTTTGAGTCTCATCTACCACGACCCGATCTGACTGCAGTCGTGCGCAAAGTGGAAGAAGAATATGCCAAACAGCATCCATTGATTCGAGACTCGTTAAAAACCGATTTGGAAAAACGAAAAACACAAAAATTGAAACGAAATCGTGTTCCAAGAGAACAGTTGAATCATGTAAATCATTCTTTGATTGAGGAAAACCAGAGACGATCTGTTAAACATATCTCTGATAAAGAGATTGAAGAAAATCGTTTAGGTGTAAAGGAATTAGCTACTTATAAGAAGGTAGTTTTTTGTGTTGTTTTCCATTTATAGTTGGATGCAGGAGAGCCATGCAATGTACTATATATTCGAAATCTTCCGCGTGATGTCACAAAAGAAGAATTAGTTGATCTCTTCGGAAGGTATGAGAGCGAAGGGAATGAGTTCGTCTACGCATTGCTGACAGGGAGAATGAAGGGCCAGGCTTTTATAACACTTCGTAATAATTCGTTTTTTCTTTTACAGTTAGCTAGTACTGACCTCGCAAATACGGTCAGAGAGAAGCTACACGGCTTCATTTTTCGTGGGAAGCCGGTTCTGATTCAATTTAAAAGAATGTAATCTATTCCTGTTTTTTTGCAAAACACAAAACACAGATTATTTTTAGCCTTTTCGGAACATTGAGTTTTCTAAAACGATGAATGGAAAAGTAGGTAGACGTTCCGTAGATGTCCATCTTCTGTTCAAATCGATTAACTTTCTTAGAGCTGTTCCTTGTCGTTGTTGTTGCCTTCAGGACAAGGAACAAATCACCAGACAGGAATGATTTCAAGGCAGAAGAAGCCAGGACCAAGGCCAAATCGTTGTATTTGGTGCAATGAAGTACAATGTTTGCACTGCCAATGTCCTGGGTATCCAAAATGTGATCACAAACCGGGAGAACCATGTATGAGACAGCGGTAGTTTCTACCCCAGTTGTTTATGCACAGATATAAGCGTAGACTCGTTTGCAATCCGTGTGAAAAGAATAAATTGAAAGAAGATGGTACTAAGAAGAGTCTTTCCAAGTATTCTGTTTTTCTCTCATCTTTTGTAGATCTCTGTCAAGAGAACGTCTCGCTTCTCAGAAGAAACGGTCTGACAGCGGCCGTATTGATATAAAGAGCAATTCGGTTGATAGCGGTTTGAATTTCTACTACAACTCGGAAGTATCTCAAACGAATTGTCCTTTGACCCTAGACTCATAGTTCGTTTCGCGCCCTGCTTGAGGCGGCCACAAATGAAATGAAACGAGTTCAATCGCAAATGGCCTTTCAGGAAGTTCACACTGCGGAGCATTCTCCTATAAATCACGACGACATTGGATTATGTGTGGATGGACAAACCCCCATGGTAGATAACGAGAGTGACACTGCTGCTGCGGAAGAAGTGTCAGTCAACTCTGTGCACGCAGTACCAGCACAGCTGGCTCCTTACTACATTGGAAAGCCCGTTGTTTCACCTCAAGTTTTTTATATGTTACCCATGCCTACCAACCCCCCGATCTATCAGGCAACTGCTGTTCGGTGCCCTCCCCCCACTTTCGAGGTTTCTACGTCTCCGTACCAACAGGTCACACACGATATAAAGCAGGAGAATCATCCATCTACTGAAAGGCAATTTCCATTGCCCGGAATCTGAGTCTTATATGTGTTTATGCTAGTGATTTGTTAGCAAACATGCGAACTATCAGTAATGTAATAATTCGGGTCTGTTTGATACAGATGCATGGACTGTTCCAGCACGTTTACAGCATAACTATCTCGCACAAACCCCCTGTCGCCTACTTCACATTGTCCTCGGGATATCCCTGCATCTTCATGGCATCAATGATCTCCGTGATCGATGTTGCCCTCGACGTTTTGTTCTTGTTATCACGGACGAACTTCAGGATCTATGGAGTGGCGAGCGATGAGAAAATACCCTAGATTCCAGATCCATGTTATCTGCGCTCGCGCTATCCGTTGCCGCTGTGGACATGGGGGTCTTTGATAAGCACGAGAGTTCACGCCTACGCTTCTCTTGGAGTAGTGCAGATAGCATTGGATGCAGTCCAGATAGTGACACGTCACTTCGTTCAGGTCGAAAATAGGATCGATATGGTACCCACTGATGGTCACTCTGCCTTGAAATTCTCGCGGAGAACCGATCACTCGCACATAGCCATCAATTCTAGGTGCAAACACAAAACTTTGCATACACATCGTTGTCGTGACCGTCCTGAACATAAAAATCAGCTCGAATGGTCCCAGTTCCATCGTGGATGATAAACGATCTTCTGTCGGCAGCCCCTGATTTATAACTCGAGATGATCCCACAGATTGACACCTGGAATTGATCCGACTCAACACCAACTACTGTCGACACATTCGTGTCAAAGTATTTAAAGGTACCTTCTTGATGGGTTATTATGCGATTCATCATTGAAACTACGATGGGAATAATTGGGTGAGATGACAGAGACTATGTTTCAAAAGATTACAAAACAAAAACAGGCAAAGGAGAGCCAGTAGCACCTGTTCCTGTGTATGCTGGTATATTTGAATTAAAACTATTTCCTCCATACATTGTATTACCATTATACTGGTTCATGCCTCCCATTTCATTACTACCACTTCCATAGTTAACAGCATTCATATCTAGATAATATCACAAGGAGCGAGATTACCTACCACCATAATCCATTTTTATTCTTGCTTGAGAAATATAGTAAGAGTTTTGCCGCCAAGAACCCGCTATATTCGAAAAGCAATGTAAAACAAACATATTAAATACACCGCACTATATTATACACAGCTAAGAAGACTCTATCTCGATAGAGTCCGGCACAACTTTATCTTTGCCCAAATCCATGTCAATAGTCACTTTTGGCAGAGGAGTTGAGTTAAAGACATAGATCGCAATTCCGATATTACTCACAGACAAGAAAAAACTCACACTAGAATGAAAGAACCCAAATGGCGGGAAATTGGATATGGAATCTCCTTTTTAAGAAGATAAGTAACAAATATCGCAGCAACAATGAGAGAAAAGCACGTCAGAATGGACTCTATTATTGCATTTGACTTCTTCTGAATATATGACGTCGAGAGACTCTTAATAGCTTCTCTATCATTTATCTCAGCACAAGAACAAACGTCAAAATCAGAATGAAGGCAAACGTATTAAAGTTTCTAAAGGAGATTGTTTGTGCAACGCGACCCCAGCCACGAATAGAGAGAGATGCGAAATGAACAACTACTTTCCAACTACATAGCAACATAGAAAAAAGCACACAATGACAACCAAATATTCTGCTGCCATATGTCCATGTCCTTGTGTTTCTTCAGTAATAATTCCGTCATCACACTGGCGCTGGAATACAAAACCACAGAAAGCAAACCGAAGAGCGTAGCATACAGGGGAATATCTCCTAGCGACCAAGAAGGATGAGACTGAATTTCGATTGATGTCAGGGAAGTGCATAAAAGAATTAAAGAAACCCAGTGAGTGCTCGAAAGTCTAAAAAGTGAACAGTCACCTCAACGAGTACTGTCTGTGAAGCCAAAAGTAGGAAATGAGTGCAGTTACAACAATTTCATAGGATGAAAAAGACTAGCAATTAATCAGCTGGGCAATGGATAACTTGAATTACTAATTCATCTTCAAAGAGTCTTTGCAAAGAATAATAGATACTGCCTGATAAAACTACGAGGATAGAAGGAATTAATAGGAGGAATAACTCCTTCAACCCAAAAGAACGACGAATCGAAGGATTTCTCCGTTCTTTCCACTTAAATGTTGAAAATGAGATGAATAGCTTTATTAACTATCATAGTTACAACGTATCGAATTGGTACTTCAGCAGACAATGAAATCACTCCCGTTGAATATGAATACTGCAGACTTTCATCTCTTGATAACTAGGCTTTACGTTGCAATGAATACCGGTACTGCGTACAGTGTTCCACGACATGCTTGACAAAGAACACTCAGTGTCATCATAACAAGAAGTGCGTTTGACACCATTACACTACACTATCAGATGATTCTCTATTTACAACAAACAAAACGAGTGGTTATCATGGTTTCTTAATGGAGAACTTATTTGCTCCAACTTTTACAGCAAATGAATTTATGGGCTTTACGGCAAATGGCTTCGCCTGTGTTGCTTCAGGAGCCGTAGCAGGGACAGGAGCAGCAGCAGGTGCATTGACCGCAAACGCGTTTGCTTTCGGTGCCTTCACTGCGAAGGCGTTGACTGCAGCAGGAGCCTTGATCGCAAACGCATTCGCAGCAGGCTTCTTCACAGCAAACGCGTTCACTGGTGCAGGAGCTGCGACCGGAGCCACAGAGATGGGAGCGGTGGACACCTCTGAGACAGGAGCGGTGGACACCTCTGAGACAGGAGCAGCGGACACCTCTGAGACAGCAGGGGCCGCTGGAGCCTCAGGAACCTTCTCTTCTTTCGTCGGCTCAGGAGCTGCATCTAAAGTTAAACAGAGAACACGGAAATACCCAAGGCATCCAACTTCGATCTCTTCAGACGATCACCAAGAGCATTATAAACATCCATCACAGTAACTACATATTACTACCAAAAATAGACCCAACCATTTCCAGGAATAGGCTTTCCACCATTCTTGAGAATCTTGACCTCTACCATGTCGTACTCGTTAATTCCTACACTTACAGAAATAAACTATACCAACCTGCATCCTCGATAGTCCTAGTATCGTTACGATAGAATTTTATATTATTGATAATCATTTCCATAGGAGAGTTTATGGACACTCCAGTTTCGGCACACACGACCTTAAAGAGCTACAAGTGACAAAATAAGAATATTACATACATCGTCGACAGTACGAGTTGGAGGCACATTAATGTCAGCAAATCGATCCTCATCGTCTACAGTAGGAAAACTAGTTTGAAAAGTAAGAATCATTGTCTTTTAAAAGCTATTTATATCAAGAGTGGAAATTCTTCACATGGTTCCTTTTGAGAGTAACTCCTTTCATAAACCGCGGTTCCAAGTAGTAATCTGGTTCTAACAAATAAATAAAAAGACCATAATAATTTCCTCAAGAGTATCTTGCAACTGAATTTTCTTCATGTAACAGCTTCCTAGTGCATTTATCTTAATCCCCACCTGCTCAAGGAGTTCCTCTTTCTTATCGGATGACCTCAAGAGTTCGATAGTAATTCGAAGTACCTGATAACTCATTTCCTGAGTCATCCGTATCATATCGTTTCCTTGCAACAGGCCTCCATCTTCTCGCATCTTTTCGATGGAGCAGAGAAGAGAAAGTGTCTCCTCACACGTCATCTGGACAGTACCATTCATGAGTGATACGTATTGCTCAAGTACAGACCCAATTCTTGTCCATGATTCTACGCTTTCCACGTGATCACGAAATAGCCAGAGTTCCTCTTTCACGGAGTCTAGATGGCTTTCCATGACATCTGGGTAAATATAGTATCTTAGTACAAGATTGAAAGCCTCCGAGAATTGCTTCAGCTCAAGCCTGCAAACAATCTCCAGCTCTACTTCATCGTGAGCTCGTACATATTCAATCAGTTCCGAAAACACGACAGTCGGGGAAATTCCCAGATCTTTCAGCAGGAATTGGACGGCAACATCGCTCCTCACGACTGATCCAAACTCGTGGATGTCAGCCTTCTCCATGCGAGCAACACATTCATCTAAGTGACGCGAAATCAGATTTTGGACCAGCTTTGTACGCACTGGCTCATAGGGATGAAACATACATACAGTACATGCTAGGAGCCAATCACCACTTGATTCGAGTTGCTCTGCAAACGAACAGAGGAGCTGGATGAGCAATACCGGAGGAACGAACAGTGTAGGGCAAGAAGAAAGAAGAGAAGCAACTAGAAAGGGAATGGAGTCATTCTGATCACTCTGTGTATAATCTACACCTCACAGAGTACAAATAGGATTACTCTGTTCATTTAAAAGAGATACAAAATCGAGCTTATTATGCCTTCTCATTTGGGAAAATAGTTGCATTAGCAAAACTAAGCCTTCCTTTCCCTGCTTACTCCCAATTCGAGGATCCAAGCAAAATTGATGCGTTTCCATCACTTCTAGAAAGTGATCTAGAACTACCTCAAGAGAAAGAGATGTTGACTGAGCATACCAAAACATAACACCCAAGAATTGAGTCCAATTCAATCCGAAGGAGCAGCAAGTCTGCCAGTCTCCAGCTAAAAGAGAGACTAGGAGATGCTGAGTTGGAGACATCGCATCGACTTGCCCATTCTTTCTCCAGTCCATTAATTGGAACATCATCGTATTTCGAAAATCATCCGAACAGTCTACTGTTAAACTCACACTTCAGATATACTTATCTGGGCCACTTGGACAGCTAATCGCTCAAAGCAATCTCCTCGAAGAATTTCACAAGCACCCCAGATATCATGATGTAACAAACATTGCACAGCACAACCAAAAACGTCACTTGAGTCATTGTAGCTCTCCCAGAGCGTGCTACGAACGAGACGATCTAGCCAACGACTAAAGTGAAGTCGGCGACGGTTAACAGCGTCCAACTGAAGAGGAGTAAAATCTGCAGGATCAGTTGATATATATTCTTGCTGCCCGTTTAGTGGCTCACAGAAGAGAATTTCGAACAGTTCCCAAAAGAGCGAATAGTATTCAGTCTCCAAGGGAGCAGAGGATTCTGATACAGCGTTTCTATTTGATGTGATAGACTCATCGCGAGTCGATGATCCTTTTATAGGCATAGTGTGAAACTGAGATACTAACTGCTGCAGCTCCTTTCCCATTGGAGGATGAAGTTGAGGTACGAGAAACGATGATTCCTCTTCATCTAGCGGATGGCATGCATAAAGTAAGGATAGGAGATTTGCCCTGATTAGGGGAGGGAACGAATAGCGCAAACGATCCATCTTCACAGTAGTAAAATCAGTATGAACAAAGTATTCATTCTGCAGCAATGCTATATGATGATCTGTAAAATGAGAAGAATGACTTCCCGAATCCAGATCTTTAATGATTCGTCGGATCTCTTCTACATCCAGTTCTCTCGTAGATTTTGACACGGACTCAGTGACATGAAGTACCTTCTCAGGACATTCCTCAGCCACTTCTATAACTCCATCCCAGTCTTCTAATCCATAGCGCGTAAAATGAGGAACACGAATAGACCATACTCCCGTTACTTTGTCATAGGAAATGAACTCCCCGCCCATAGAAGTAGAGTGCTTCTTTAGGAATGTTGTAAAATGATCAGCAGATATTTCTTTAGGAGGGAAGACTTCATAGAAGGTAAGGATAGCAGGATGATTGAGTCCACATCCAACAGGTGGATATTCCGGAGAATCTTCATCCATATTTCCATATACCTAATCATAAAATGGAAAGTAGAACGATTACTGAAATGCTAGGAAATTGCCCAGCTTTCTCGATACGAATAACATGATCAAGATTTACTCCACGAAGATTGACTGGTTCTTGCCATTCAATTTTACCTATACCCTTGCACTCGATGACTACATGATCTACAACTTCCAATTCGCTATTTAGATAAGTTGACAACTTATCAAGAGAAGGGCTAATCGTATAATTCGGTAGTGTGAGAGTAGGAAGATCCAGTCTATACTCCTTACTCTGCTGAGGGGTTTCTTCGTCTGGAGGTGCCTGGGAAGCATCCATAACATGAATGAAGGTGCCCTCTTCAAGTACTGGAGGGTCTTTGAGTTCATATTTCCCATAGCATACGATATAATTCTGAATGTGGAAGGTAGACTGTATTTGTGATTTCAACTGTCCCAACGAACAATAACGAGGAACTGTGACTAAGCGAACATTAGTATGATATTTAACAGCCACAGTAATTGTCTTGCTCTCTGATTGTTTTGGATTTGGCGTATACTGGAAGTCATTTGGTATACTCGCATCCTCCTGTTTACTTTCTATTTTAGTGGTTGACGAAGACGGCTTATTCCTAAAACTCCAAGTTGTTCCTTTTTCAGACGAATTGGATGGAGTCTCACTAAAGATACCACTCTGGTTCATCTCATCATATGTAGAATACACATGCTTATATGGATTCTGATTCATCGTCTCAACAACACGATTAAAACCCCCTGCATAAAGACCAGGTTGCCCACTATTGAAGCCCCCATTGTTAAATCCAAATCCTCCAGTGTTATTATTTGATCCAAAACTAAAACTAGTTCCTGTATTTGTTCCAAATCCTCCAGTATTATTATTCGATCCAAAACTAAAACTAGTTCCTTTGTTATTATTCGATCCAAAACTGAAACCAGTTCCAGTATTGGTTCCAAATCCTCCAGTATTATTTGATCCAAAACTAAAACCAGTTCCAGTATTGGTTCCAAATCCTCCAGTATTATTTGATCCAAAGCTAAAACCAGTTCCTTTGTTATTATTCGATCCAAAGCTAAAACTACTTCCTGCGTTATTATTCGATCCGAAACTGAAACCAGTTCCTGTGTTGGTATTCGATCCACCTTTATTTGCACCAAAGTTAAAACTACTTCCTGTGTTACTGTTTGTTCCAAATCCCCCTGTATTGTTATTTGATCCGAAGTTGAAACCAGTTCCTGTATTGTTATTTGATCCAAATCCAAATCCTCCTTTGTTGTTATTGTTTGATCCAAATCCACTATTATTATTTGATCCGAAGTTGAAACCAGTTCCTGTGTTGGTATTCGATCCAAACCCACCACTGTTATTTGTTCCGAACCCTCCACTATTATTATTTGATCCAAACCCAAATCCTCCTTTGTTGTTATTTGATCCAAATCCACTATTATTATTTGACCCAAATCCAAACCCACCTTTATTATTGTTTGATCCAAATCCTCCACTATTATTGTTTGATCCAAATCCTCCACTATTATTATTTGATCCAAACCCACTACTATTATTGTTTGTTCCGAATCCACCACTATTATTGTTTGATCCAAATCCTCCACTATTATTGTTTGATCCAAACCCACTACTATTATTATTCGTTCCGAATCCGAATCCTCCTTTGTTATTGTTTGATCCAAAACCTCCTGAACTTGTTCCAAAACCAAAACCACCCCCAGTACTATTTGTTCCGAATCCACCACTATTATTACTCGATCCAAACCTATTCGTGTTCGATCCAAAAGTACCTGGCATCGAATTGCCCGTATTCATTCCCATGGGATTCTGGTTCATATTACTCTGAGCATTCTGGATTTCAAACAGAACAAACACAACCTACCAGAGTATTACCGAGTTGGTAGTCCTCTAAACGAACATGAAAAGGAGACTTTCCCTTGTACTCAGGCATCTTGCACAAGATGTACATCTTGATAGATTTGCCATCTTTTTGATACTATCAGTTACTTCCATGTGCTACTACTTACATTTACTGGAGAAAACGATTTCCATGTTCCCACATGGCTAGGATTATTTCC
This sequence comes from Blastocystis sp. subtype 6, assembly GCA_000963415.1. NCBI lineage: Eukaryota > Bigyra > Opalinata > Blastocystidae > Blastocystis > Blastocystis sp. subtype 6. The sequence goes on from JZRM01000046.1 coordinate 13,463, forward strand.
AAAGGGATACGAATTCATTCCAATAGAACGAATTACCTCTTATAGAATAATATGATTGACTTATGGTATGCCAGTTTCATGATTTCAAATTCCATTTGTTTCAACTGCTTATGAATGATATACCACCGTGCTTTTTAGAGTGTTCAAATAGTTCTTTGTTAACTCTGTTCTGATTCATATTCTCCTTTATGAATACGAAAGACGACTTTGATTTGACCCAGTTTTCTTGTACGAACGATTGTTCGCTTTGATCGTAGTGAAGCTAAAGGAGCAAGCAAAACAGCAATCTATGCAAAAAAATAAGGTAGCATTGACGGTACGATGTAATCATAGAAGAAGAAGGGTAAAAACCCTCACCCCCCTCAAAAACAGAGTACTCAATCAACTCTATTTTTATACGAATAGGAAACACCGTAAATGATTTAATTCAGAACGTAGAAGGGGAAGGTGTTTCAATCTTGGTGGAGACGTTTCCTGAACTGAACACTGAGCTACATGATACAGTGGAGGAAGGAGAGAAGATTGGTCCCAAGCACTTTGTGATGATCCGCCTTCTCGGGGTAGGTGCTATGGGGAAAGTAATTTTAGTGCGTTGTGTTATCAACAACAAGCTATACGCTATGAAAGTAGATGTGCTCGTTCTGTTTATTGTAGATGATTAATAAGAAGTCCATGAATACGGAGAAGGCGATGGACTACGCGCTCTACGAGCGCCGTGTTTTATCAAAGCTTCGCCATCCCTTTTTGATTTCACTCCTATGTTCCTTCCAGACGAATGACAATGTGTGTTTGTTGGACTCTCTCGACCCTAGTTGTACCTGATAACGACATTCTGTCAAGGAGGGGAGCTGTTCAAGCACATCATCGACAATGGCTTTTTCGATGAGGTAATGACCCTGAGGGGCTGCGACGTAGGACACAGCTCGTTTTTACATCGCCGAGGTGATTCTGGCGATCGACAACCTGCACTCGTGCGGGATCATCCATCGCGACATCAAGCCGGAGAACATCCTCCTCAGCAGCACGGGACACATCGTGGTGTGCGACTTCGGCGTTTGCTACGACCGGCAGCAGGAGACGCCGTGTCCTCACTCGCCAGATGACCCGATCGATGACGACACGATGTGCGACAATCGTGTTTGCGGAACGTACAACTACATGGCTCCGGAGGTGCTCTGCACCTCCACTCCCTACGGAAAGGCGGTGGACTGGTGGTCCGTCGGCTGCCTTCTCTTTGAAATGACCACCGGAAATCCCCCCTTTGTGGCAGCGAATCGCAAGAAGCTCTTCCATCTGATCATGCGGAACAAGCCGAAGATCCCCACCTTTCTCTCGCCCGAGCTGCGCTCCCTGCTGCGTGGACTGCTGCAGAGAGACGTCCTGAAACGTCTGGGGGCGGAACCCTCTACGTTCACCTCCATCGGTGGAGTGGCCAAGCTGAAGCAGCACCCTTGGTTTAAAGTCCGATTGACTGGAGAGTGACATGTAGAGCATAAACTGGTACGATCTGGAAAGACGGAAAATCGAACCTCCTCTCAAACTGGAATTGACAGATGAGTTGGACACCCGCTATTTTAAGTCGTGCTATACGGAATTTCCTTTAGAGAAATTAGTCTTTTTGAAAACTGATAGCAAAAACTATTATTTTAAAGACTTTACATTTGTTAGTGAAGAGTTGTATGAGAGTCAGAAAGCAGAGACGAATCATAATTGAGTGAATTACCATATTGTTTGTTATAAAATGTTCAGTGATTCTTGTTATTAGTATAATTAACATGTTGTTAGTACAGATTAGAACTCATATATAAGTAGGTTAGATGGCATTGTTCAGTACGTATCGTGTCCACATAGATCATGCTCTAGATAGTAGCTTATTCCGTAGTCAGACAGTTAATTATCCCCAACAGTATAATGTTGAAAGGTATCAGGTTCGACTAGTAAATCTAAAAAAAGAGGGATTGGGGCGTGCATTGTACGAAGGTGATCATTCAAATGAGATTCTTGTTACTAAATGGAGTAATGGAATGAAGAATGGTGAGGGATTCATTTACGATAAAGATACCAAAAGGATCGTCCGCAGAATGACATTCCAGGATAATGTGGTTAGTCAGGAAGTCATTATTAATTCAGCAGACGCTACCTTCGGTATTATTGACTCAGTTGACGGTAGTCGCTGGGAAGGCGAGATTGTAAATGGAGAGGCATGTGGTGTTGGTTCCATCTACAACTCGCAAAACGAGCTTATCTACAAGGGTTTCTATATTGATAATGCGCGCGAGGGATATGGAGAGAGCTATTACCCTGGGACAGACAAGGTTCTTGCGTACAAGGGACTCTGGTGTCGAAATGCTCGTCACGGGGAAGGTGAGTCATATGATCAGGAGGGGAAGCTGTGTGTAAAAGGCCTGTTCCTCGAGGATCAAATCGTTCAGGTGGATGTGGTAATCAGCTCGTTCTTGGATATTGATTCGCTGAGCACATTAACAGAAACGATCGTGATAAGTGACAACACGTTGGAGGAGCTGGAGCGCATGGATCTGTCGGAGTGTCGAAAACTACGTACTCTGAAGATAGGTGATCACTGTTGCAAGAATGTCCGACTGTTCTGCATGAGCCATCTGAGGGAATTGGAGCACATCGAGATAGGCAGATATTCGTTCACCAGCCTGACAGAACCCGATATTCCGGACGATATTCAGTCCCGAATTGCTGACGAAAATCGTCAGTTCGAAGTCACTTATTGCCCTCGACTGGAGTCGATCAAGATAGGCTGTTGCTCCTTCTACGAGTTTAGATACTTCATTCTGGAAGGTGGTGCAATCAGTTGACTCCTATCCTAGTTGTTCCCTACTTGAAGGAATTTCTTCTGACTCCGGAGAACGTGGGTATTCCCGACGCACCTGGACACAACTTCTTCGGCTGTGATGAGCTGTTTCTGGTTGGGAATTTGGATGGTACTGGATTATTCAGTGTACGGAATAGGCTTGTCAAACCTTACCACCGTTGTTCTTGGAAACTTCGCATTTCGATATGCGCAGCGGGTAGAGCTCGACAACATGCCTATGCTACGTGAGCTGGTGCTTGGTGACGAAAGTGTGAATTTCTGCACTGCATTATCCATAACAAATCTTCCTAGACTGAAGACGTGGAAAATCTACGGTAAGAGCATGAATGGATGTGTGGATTTGAAGATGACGGGTAGGTACTGGACACAGCTGAAGATTAGATCTTCCGTTACTAGATACCATTGAGTACACCCCCCTCGTGCCGAACTATTCGATTTTAATGAATTTGAAGAAACCATCTCTGGAGAATGTGAGCAGCAGAGTGCAAGAGTTTGTAAACAAATATATACATTAAAAACAGTTTGTTTCAAATCAGTTTATGATACACTACAATTTAGAATACAGCCAGACTTCATACAATGGGATGGAACAATTTTGAGGATCGTTTGAATGCGTGTAGCACAGTAGATGAGATACGACTAGATAGCAGAAGGAGAATAAGAGTACGAATACAAAAAAGATAACAACGTGTTCACATGCAAGTAGGCCCCGCACTGCAGAGGAAAGTCGAGGCATGATAAACATGTCTGCAACGAAGCTCAGTAATCCGATGATAAATGCAGAAAGTGCCTGTTGTTAAAACTGAAAGAAAGTCAGTACCACCAACATATACCTTGTTGAAATGAGAGTAAATGAATAGTAGAAAATAACCGTACTGGCAAAATAAAAGGAGCAGGAGACAACGATTCCCCAGAATTTTGTGAAAAAGGAAGTGATTACGATCAACGCTCCCAATACCTAGAATTAACAAATTACCAAGATGCACACAATGTTGATGATATAAATATAGCGGTTGTTGGCAATGTACACCTTCCGATATCTGGCTAAGTCATCCAGACTCAGAAGATTATCATTGATTTCAAGGAAATAGGCATTGCCAATTTCCTGAACAGGAACAGGAAATCTTCTCGACTGGAGTTGTCTAGTCATTGTCTGAAGAATCAGACTTACTGTTGATCTCCATCTACTAGCTGCGTAGCACTATCGTTCCAATGAGGCATTATCACTATTATTCTTTGGTCACGTCTTGCCAAAAAAGATCCTATTTGTGGATATTTTGTTTTTTCATCTTAAAGACTTCCTATGAAAAGAAATAGTGTGAATAAGGCAAAGTAGACACAAAACATAGAGTTTCTTGGATCCATATATTGGACTACTCCCACCACTACAATGCAGACTCTCACTGCAATTCATGGTCAAATCGACTCTGGAGTGTATCCTACTCAAAAAGTCCCTATTTCCGTACAATCCAATGTAAAATAAGGGGGTTTTGGAAATACTAGATTCGTGGCTATTACAACAATTACCCCCTGGACAGATTTCCTACATATTTCATCAAATTTGAATTCAATTGAATATGCCTTCTATTAAGCATTATAAGGTGGAAAAGGTAGGAACGGAAATCCTTGCACAGAAGGCTATGGACGTATGTCGCGAGATGCTTGGAATCATTTGCGATCGAACAAGCAAGGATGGAGAAGACGATGGTGCGTGGTTCTGTGAATGTGATAATGTGTAGCAATAAGTTCAATTAATACAGAATTGCACTATTTTGGAAGTGGTCAGCAGTTGAAGATTTCAAAGGTTGCGGATAGTCTTTATTCATCTCTGAAGGATGTTTTGGGATACGTTATGGTCGAGACTGCGAAGCGCAGTGATTGTGATTGTAAATTCCAGATGCCCAAACACACTAGCTATATCGGTGCTATTGTGAAGGTACATTTTGGGAGTCGGTCCAATCTTAGAGTACGGCGATTGATGTGATAGCTCGTAATGTGAACCACCAAAAGTATATTCAGAGTTTGATCGCTCAGACAAACAAATACCGTTTCGATGCTTCTTCGAACCAATTTCTCACTCTCTACTATGATACGATTCTCAAGCTGTACGAGCGTGGTTATCTCTTCGAAGACGATCCGGAGTTTGAGGAGATCCGGCAGCTCATGAACAAGGGTGCGGCGCGAAGCACAACAGACGCTGCTGGGAACATTTCGGTGACTCTCTACTCCAATGCACCCATGGAATCTCGCCTCACCACCCGCAATCGCGTGATTTTCCCTTACCTCCGCCGTCTTCTCGAGACGCAGAAGGCTGCCACCGTGACGAAGCGACGAGTGGAGTTTTTGAACGAGCAGATCCAGCCGGACGCCGAGATCCAGCATGTATTCCAGGAGAAGTACGACGAGGCGATGCGCGTAGGGACGAGGCGATGCGGTCACTCGTAGCAAAGCTCCGAACACGAGATCGGCGTGTCTCTTGACGTCATCCGAGCGCACTGCCAGTTCCAGGCGTTTAACTACTTGAAAGAGAACTACAGCAAGGAGCGTGTAGAGCAGTTCCGCGCCTACCTGAAGTCGGAGCGATCGATCAACACGCGGTCTCATAAGCGCTATATCACCATCCCTTCAAAACGACCTCGTGCAGAAGCGTTCCCTGCTCAGTACGAAGAGAATCCGTCAAAGATTCAAGAGACTTCGATGGACGAGCGCTATGCACATCAGCGAGAGAAACCGGAAGGTGTTGAAGGTGTTATAAACTCAAATATGCTGATTATCGAGTCAGCGCCTGCAGCAGACGCGCCTGTTGTAATGCCAATTGATTCACATGGATTTTAAGTAGATTGTATGAGGTGTTTGAGGCAAACAGCTTAATCAAAACGATCCATATTTTGCTTACATAACTGTAAGGCAGCCGCCTTGTTTATCTTTGGCGCTGCCCTGAGCCTGGCCTCTTCTCGTGCAAACATCTTATTGTTCTGAATCATTTTCGAAATGATTTTATCCAGCTGTGGAGGGCGCTCTGCCTGCTCAGGAATGCCAGTCGACACTTTCCTTGTTGCCAGTATTTGAGACTCTCTCTTTTTCTCCTCCTTCTCCTTTTTCCTTTCCTCCCTCTGCTCCTTTCTACGCTTGTTATACCGTCTCTGATGCTCAGGGCCTTTTCGAGTCTTCCGAAGTTCCTCTGTGATAATCTGTCTTCGCTCCCGCTTCATGCGACGATGGTACTCTCCCATTGTCTCCCCTTCCCTTTGCGCATACAGATTCTAATTGTAACTCTTTCCAGCTTCATACGTCTATGTCCTTTTTCTGACGATTCGCTTTTTCTTCCTGTTTTGCTCGCTCCATGTCTTTTAGCTCATCGGCAAACACAACTACCGCTCACTAGGTGAAAATGACTCCTACTGTCACGACGATACTTTGGCTTTTCACGATAGCTTTTATACGTTGTAGTCTCTTCATCCAGATGATCTGAACTTAGATCGAGTTCACTTTCGTTGGGCTCTAGATTAACCGTATCTGGATCTTCTGTTTTATAGGTACGTCCTGAAAATGGATCACAGGCTTTATATCGAGGCCTTCCACGATGCTTTTCTTTCCTTCCCTTCTTATCCTTTGTTCTCCCTTTCTTATTTATACTAAGCTTCCGAATATCCTTTCCAACCATTTTAAACACTTTAATATTGTAGTTGTAAGGATTTCTAGTCGTTCGTCTGAATCCGACCCCAGTGAATAAGGTCTCATTGTTGGGTATTCCTTTTCTAAATAAATATTTCAAAACTATGTTTGTTTGAACATGCTAGAAGTGCTCTCTCGATTTTCTCGTAAGGAACAAGTCAAAATCGTCAGTTGCGGGATCATACTCGGGGTTTTATTCTTCGCATTTCTTGTAGCTGCAATTCTCTATGCTATAGGTGTAAATACATTCTGTCCAGTAAGGCATATCTACTACATACGAAGAATAGATTAATTGGTCTGTGTATGTCGTTTTCGTTACTGCTTTTCATTTGAGTGAATTTATTATTGCAGCGGTCTATCGTAAGGATGAACTGTCATTCGACTGTATTTATATAGTACTCTCTTCACTGTAGCGTATCTCGTGAACCAGAGTCGTGAATACGAAATTGCTATGATCACTGGGATGGCAGAATTTTGGATTGAATACTTGGCGTTCCCCATTTTACGCTTGAATTGGTTTACGTTCTGGCTCGGCTTTTTCCTATGTCTTTCTGGAGGACTTCTTCGAGCTGTTGCGGAAATTCAAATGCAAGGTAACTTTAACCATCACATCCAAACGAGTAAGAGCGAGGAACACCAACTGGTCACTACTGGTCTCTACTCGTATCGCTTGATGCGGTGTGTGATTTGTAGGTTTTTTCGTCATCCCGCCTATACTGGATGGTTTTACTTCTCTATTGGGACTCAAGTTTTACTAAATAACCCTATATGCACCTTGCTATACATGGGAGCAGCTTGGTATTTCTTCTATGATCGCATTCCCTATGAAGAGCGATTCCTACTCAGCTTCTTTAGTGAGTATGAGGAGTACCGGAAACACACTCACATATTTATACCTTTTATTCCCAAAGTACAAAAGCCACTTGCTAACAAGTGTCGTGTTTGTTCAACAAAGAGAATAAACCTCATTCAAATGACTTCTGCTTATGGTATTTACCAGATCGAGCTGGCAGAGGAAGCAATCTTCGGCCAAAGATCAGCAGCCTCTTTCGCAACAGGTCCGGTGATACCAGATCCCTTCATCTCTCCCTTAGGGTTCACAATCACACCTGCATTATCTAGAAATCAACCT